>JAODUO010001183.1:150000-215000 GCA_025642075.2 Ridgeia piscesae | reverse complement strand
CCCCCCCCCCCCCCCCCCCCCCCCCCCCCCCCCCCCCCCCCCCCCCCCCCCCCCCCCCCCCCCCCCCCCCCCCCCCCCCCCCCCCCCCCCCCCGGGGGGGGGGGGGGGGGGCCCGCCCGCCCGCCCGCCCGCCCGCCCGCCCGCCCGCCCGCCCGCCCGCCCGCCCGCCCCACGCCACCCCCCGCACCGCCCCCCCCCTCCCCCCCCCCCCCCGGGGGGAAAAAACCCCCTTCAAAATTTAAAAAAAGGGTTTTTTGGGGGAAAAAAGGGGGGGGGGGGGAAAAAAAATTTTTAATTGTTGTTGAATTTTCGCAGCTCTGACCAACGTGGCGCCCGGGAAACCAGCGCTGCAGCCGTCTACTGAGCTGATCACGGGGCGGGGTTTGCGTGGACGGAGACGTAACTACGTGCGCCATGGGAAACACGCGAGACCACCAATGGTTGCTGGTGGACCCTTTGTTACCAGTACCAAGTAGGGAAGTGATCATTGTGACCGGGGGAAAATAAAGGTAAATAAATTAAAAATTTAATTAACAATGCAACGCCAAACCATGTTCCCGGTTTGGTTCCCAAATTGGCCGGCCGTATTCCCGGTTTCCCTGGAAACGCCGCCAAACCCGTCCCCCTTTTATTCCTGCTTTGAAAATAGCATTTTGGTTTAATTTTATGAGAAAATTGCAAGCGCCTGAGAAGCTAAAATTTCTTTATCATATTAATTCCAACATAAAAATGTGGCGAACACAAACGTCAAAAATCACGGAGTCGGGAGTCAGATGTAATAAGCACTTTCCGTGGTGACGTTAAATTTCGTAATTTAAAAACCCACCACACTATCTGAACGATGTTGCTTGACAACACATATTATGGTTCGTGACACGTCAGGCCTGGACAACTTCGACGTCGGTGTCACTGACATTCCGCTGGCTGCAGACAAGCCACCGACGAGCCTCGCGACTGCAGATTACTACATCTGTGGCGCCTTCGTCGATACGTTGCCGACACACTCGAGAGTTCGTCTTCCGTGCGAGTCTGCCAGGGGGCGCTACGTGTTCGTAAAGGGGGGTGGCGGTCTGGCGAAAATGATTATATGCGAGATGGAAGTGTATGTGCAACGTAAGTACAACTTTGTGTTATGGCTGCTCGACGATTGGGGTATGGCTGTTGTCAGCATGATGGATTTGTCTCTTCATTAATCATTTTCCTACCGCTTCAGTTCGGTTTGGTTTTCGATATGTAAAAAACAAAACGAGCCCATTACGAGAATAACAAACATGTTTAACAAATTTTTTATGCTGTGTGTCCCTAAAACTAAAAAAGACTTTCGTTTCCAAACAGCATTGACCTTAAATAGGCTTCCTTTTTTTGTATTCACAAAACCCGTCATTTCAATGAAAATTTTTTTACCCGGCCCATTTTTGCTTCCTGGCTTTAACCCCCCAATAGACACAAAAAAATATTAAATTTTTTATTGAATCAGAAATTAATATAATATATGAGAAAATATATATATATATATATATATATATATATATATATATTACAGTTATTATATTTACGAAATCAGTTGATAAATAGTGATGGTGATAATAATTGGGGGGTTGGGTTTTAATGTGGCTTATTTTAAACGGACACCCCCTCAAAACCAAACAAAAAAATGAAGTAATCAAAAATTTGTTAAAAAATAACTTTTAAAATTCCTTTTTTTCTACTTTATTTTAAATGCAAGGGAAAATATATATATTATATATATATATATATATAAAATATATAAAATATATATATATATATATATATATATATATATATATATATATATATATATATATATATATATATGTATATTCAAAGTTTTGTTTTAACTTGAACTTTTCATTCCGTAATTTTTTTATGCGATACCGAGAACAGGGTATTACATGAAGTTTAGTATTATTATTATTATGCTGCCAATACTAAAAAAAGAAATATAATTAAAAGTGTTACGGAGGCGACGATAAATAAGAGGAATAAGTTAGCAAATGAATGTAAATAGTAGCAGTGAGAATCTCGGCATTGGTCTGACCAGAGCAAGCCACATATCAGTGAAACATGATCGCATTCTCAATAATCGAAAGGCATCGTTGTTTTTCTTACTGTGTTGTGCCTCTAGCGGTGAGTGGCACTTAGGTTGAACATATCTTAGCTAATAATTGCTAAACAAACCATATTCAATCTCGTAAATATGCAGATACATATGTTGATTTTTGATTTGAGTTGTTAGCGATGCCTATGAAGTGGCAGCAAAGGAGGTCATTTACATTAATCAGAGATACCCTATACCACCTACCAAGTACAACGCCGAAGGATACCACCACCTACCCCAATCTACAACCCAATTATCCCGTCGAAATACCACCTTTTAAACTGGTTACAACAGTGGGAGATCAAGATCGATCCATAGACGATGGGTTGAAATATCCCACGTTTAAAATACCCTGCTCCAATGTAAGTGAACTTCTTACAACCAAATATGGGAGCCATAAACAAGTATACCGAATGTTCGTATTATAATTATTATTATATAAGTCGGCACTGCAATCTGTTCTGATAGTTATTCTAATTGTCCGGAATGCCACTTTGCGCATTATGGTAATGTATGTGTGTTATCCATGTCGTAGCGCCCAGCGTGCTGCAGAACGTGGCCCTCAACATGGCCGCCGAACGCAGCGGCCCGTCTCAGTCAGGTGCCGCTAGGCTAGCCACCGACGGCATCAACAACACCTGCACCGTCACGAATATAGAACTTCACCCCTGGTGGCGTGTGGACCTTGTTCACTTGTACACTGTATGGCACGTCACCGTCTCAAACTTCGAACAACAGCAACGTAAGTGAAGCATTAGTTTTATGCACCGCCAATTGTGCGAGAACACTTTTGTCTGAATGAACTAAACGTTGGTCAGCATGCACGACTGATATGTTCGCTCTATTATTATTGGCTGTGTTGCGTAAAATCAAATCGGGTTAGCTAAACCTATGTATCTTTATTACGGTTAAACATCAGTAGGATTGCATAAACTGGTTGTTCAAATAATGTTGCTATAGTTTCATTATTTTCAGACTACCCTTTATCCGTGAATGAGATGACATAATGTTATATGTTATAGCCGCTTTGCGTGATCTCGCAATCTGGATGTCGATCAGTGACCCCGTAGTGCCCCCTAACGACGGTACTCTCTGTGGGAATTATTCCGATCCCCCGTGGCACGTGGGCGTCAGTCACGTGACATGTGTACATCCGCCGGTGCTCGCCCGCTACGTGTCGCTGATAGCACACAGCAGCGGAAAGATGAAACTGAGGCTGTGTGAAGTACAGGTGTTTGGACAATGTACGTAGGCCAAGAGACCATTTCGTTAATGTTGTTAAGAGCTCTTAACACCGTTTGTGTACTTTAACATAAATGTTGACCCTTAACAATGTTCCTGAATACATGAAAACAGTCCACTCCATGAAGCGCCAGCCAGACATTGTCGTTAGTGTGCCATGGACACAGTGTTCTCGGTAATGCTGCAGTGCATATTAGCGTTTTGAAGAAAAAAACATTAAATTTAACAACGGATTTTGTGTAATGATGAATTCACGAGCTCTTCAAACGGTCACCAAACTTTAATACAGGCGACGTTTTTGACAGTTTACTTGACTATTCCTCTCTTTTCATTAATATAACTTCCTCAGTCACTCACACACACACACATGTACATATGCACATCTACATATACACACGCAAATCTACAAAATGTACATATATACGCGCGCACACAAACAAACAAACAAATAAACAAACAAACGAATACCCACCCACCCACACACACATACACATAAACATACACGCCTCACACATAATCTTAACACACATACACATTACCCACACTTTGAACGCGAAAAAACAAAAACATAATATTTTAAAGAAACGTGTGTTTTCAGTGGTCACCTGCCCAGCTTCACACCGAACGTCGGCGAGAAATACAAAGAACCAACATGTACATCTGGAAAGAAGTTCTACAACGACACGTGTGAAGTGTCGTGTGAACTCGGCTACAACCTGACCAGCAGTGACGGCGTACACAATATGTACAGAAAACGGCACCTGGAGCAACGACGTCACGTGTGAACGTAAGTAGCATAGAACGTTCGAAATAATGTATTCATTATTTGTTCTGCAACTACATTCTAGTTACTACTGATTATCTACGAACGACACAATGCTATTGGTAGTTACAATTGTTCTCGCTTGCTTAACAATGTTTGTCATACAGAAATACAGCTACATTTTAATTGTGCTACGAAATAATTGTTCTTCAGATATAACCTGTGAATTGCTGTCGTCCGACCCACACGGCAAATACACGAATGCGAATTGCACACAGCTGAAGATGTTTTACAACGACAGCTGTGAGTTGGAGTGTGAACTCGGCTTCATGGCCAACGGTGACCCCGTGCAGACGTGTCAACTGAACGGCGACTGGAACTCGCGTGTTCACTGCATTGGTCAGTTTATAGGGTTTCCCATCCACAATACAATGTGCTGTGTATATGCGTGTGTGGGTGTCCTTATCCTTGCGTTCGTGCGTATATATATATATATATATATATATATATATATATATATATATATATATATATATACATATATATATATATATCTCTTACCCAATTAAATTGTACTGATTATCTACAAACGATATCATATTATTGATACAACTGTTCCAGCTTGTTTCTGTTTTGTCGTGCATGAATACAGATACATTTAAATGTGTTGTAAATTAATGTTCTTCAGACATACTCTGTGAAGAGCTTCCGTCCAAATTTTATCCCACGAATGCTACCTGCACATACACGCACACACAAAACACGCGCTCTCACATAGGCATGCACATTTACACAGTGCCGCATACAACATACACACGCACGAGCGCACATAATCACATATTATTAATGACGGTGTAGCTTATGTGTAGCGTATGCCTAGTATTGATTCACCTGTTCCAATCGTATGATCTGATCTCTGCGACATTTCTCCACAGTTCGCCTGTGTCCGGAGGTCACCGACACGGTCCAAGCGCGTCTCTTGTCCGGCAATAGCCCATTCGAGCCGAACACTGTGCTGCAGTACGAATGCAACGAGGGCTATGAACTGACCCAAGGTTACCTGGAGCTGTCGTGCCATAAGGATGGCAAATGGTCAGGGATGTCACCCAACTGTACAGGTATGGCAACATTATGCGTCGCTCGGAGGGGAACTCTATGAAGGTTGACAATACATCATGATAAGATTCGACTGGCACATCAACATTTTTCACAAAATCATAACATTTAACAAGATGATATATGGATCTTTATTAAACTTCGATACCACCCTATGTTGTGGTATAGATGTATGTACTCCTTAAATAGGTAATCATCTCCCAAATAAGTTGCTGGTAATGTCAGTCTATATGTACATTTATTAGTCATTATTGATTATGCCTGCTATACACGTAATGCAGATGCAATATTTATTTAACTGATATATTACACCAATTGTTCGGTGTATGAATGATGCAATAACCAGAAGATACAAGAATAAGAAGAATTATTATATTTATTTAAAATCAAGCCTCACTCAATGAATGTTGTTCGTAAATACCAAAATGTTGGAAATAGCTGCAAGAAGTGTATGTCTTCGATTTCTCTTTCAGGAATAACATGTCCTGTTTTGGTGTTGCCAAACAACACGGAAGTAAAGAGCGGCGACGCAAATGAGCACGTCTACAACACGGTCATTGAATACCGTTGTTTGAAGGGTTATGAACTTATTTTTGGAGATGTGTCCCGAACCTGTCAGAGCAGTAAGACTTGGACTGGTGACGCACCTGTCTGTAGAGGTAAGTTGGTTTTGCTAAAATAGCAAGACTTAGATAGCCAAGTGAAGCACGAGTCTGTAGACGTACGTTAAGCACCAGTTAAGTTAAGCACCAGTCTGAAAACGTTGAGTTGATCCTTTTAGGATAGCAAGACTTGGTTAAGTGAAGCACCAGTTTGTTCACATAAGTCGATCCTGTTAGAAAAGCAATACTTGATCTAGGTAAACACCAGTCTTCTGAGGTAAGTTGATCCTTTTGTAACAGCAAGACTTGGTTAAGTGAAACACCAGTCAGCAAAGGTATGTTGACCCTGTTAGAATAGCAAGTCTTAGTCAAGTGAAGCACGAGTCTGTAGACGTAAGTTGATCCTGTCAGAATAGCAAGACTTGGTCAAGTGAAGCACGAGTCTGTAGACGTAAGTTGACCCTGTCAGAGTAGCAAGACTTGGTCAAGCGAAGCACGCACGAGTCTGTAGACGTAAGTTAATCCTGTCAGAGTAGCAAGACTTGGTCAAGTGAAGCACGAGTCTGTAGACGTAAGTTAATCCTGTCAGAGTAACAAGACTTGGTCAAGTGAAGCACGAGTCTGTAGACGTAAGTTGATCCTGTCAGAGTAGCAAGACTTGATCAAGTGAAGCACGAGTCTGTAGACGTAAGTTAATCCTCTTAGAGTAGCAAGACTTGGTCAAGTTGAAGCACCGGTGTGTAGAGGTAACTTCACAAAAGTCTGCCAGCGAATGAAGGACATCGTATATTATTTGCACAACATAATATCATAAACGGAGTTATATGTGATGATCTGCAAAATTAAATGTAGGTAAATAAAATTGAAGCTTCCTATTTTACGGATACGATAATATTTTCCGTATATGCTTTTCAACTTTTCAACTGATATGTTAGCAAACAATAAGTTATTAGTCCACAATGAACCAGCGTGTTTAGGAAACAAATCTAGTTGTTTACACGTTCGCTTTTATTTCGCTCCTGACAGTCGTGTCTTGCGGTCCACCTGCGCCCGTAGCAAACGCCCACGCCAGCATGACAGGCGACGCGTACTTGGCGAACATCACGTACGAATGCAAGCCGGGCTTCAAGCGAGAGGCGGGTGGGGACTGGACACGGCAGTGTCAAGAAGACAAACGCTGGAGCGGAACTGCACCGCTCTGTAGCCGTAAGTCACGACACGCGTTACATGTGTGTGTGTGTGTGTGTGTGTGTGTGTGTGTGTGTGTGTGTGTGTGTGTGTGTGTGTGTGTGTGTGTGTGTGTGTGTGTGTGTGTGTGTGTGTGTGTGTGTGTGTGTGTGTGTGTGTGTGTGTGTGTGTGTGTGTGTGTGTGTGTGTGTGTGTGTGTGTGTGTGTGTGTGTGTGTGTGTGTGTGTGTGTGTGTGTGTGTGTGTGTGTGTGTGTGTGTGTGTGTGTGTGTGTGTGTGTGTGTGTGTGTGTGTGTGTATGTGCACACACACTTTAAATCAAGCCTTATCGGCTCGTTATTTTGTACCGTTTGGAAACACATATCATTCACATCGTGTATTAAGCAATTACGTGAATACGTGGAAATGGTGACTTACAGGAATCCTCTGCAAGGCTCCCCCGGTCGTCGCCAATACGTCGGTGACAACAGACGGGCTGCGAGTGAATGACACAGCGACCTACTCGTGTCTGGCGGGCTTCAGACTGCGGGCCGGCAGTCTCACTAAAGTGTGCAATGAATACGAACAATGGCAGAACGTCGACCCAGAATGCATCGGTGAGATTAACGTCATGTCATTGTTGACGTCAACAAATAACGTAATCTTTCATTTGACTATAAAATTAACGTAGTGCTGGACCATAATTACCTGTCACCACCACAACTACTATCGTCATCATCATTTTCACCACCATCATCACCACCACCTTCATCATAATTATTATTCTATCTTCGTCATAATTGTAGCCTAATTATCATCATCATCACCACCATCTTCACCACCACCCCGATAATCTTACCACTTACCCCTATAATCATATCATCAACATTAACATATCGTATTCAGTCACTTTTGCCATATTCGTTCCATCAGAGAAAGCAATATCCTCAAAATTAGGTTTTCTTTATTCATGATGGTAATGTCATCGAACCATTTAGGTATTGTGTTTCGTCCTTTGACAAGTCGCGTTATCCAAGCAACACTCCTCGTGCTAAAACTATACATGTCCTAAACACGATTGATCCAATGGTCTGTTAACATCAATCAGATATCGAAACAAAATGTACAAACAATTAATATTAACAAATCCCAGTTCAAATAATTATGAAAATATTATAATTTATCTAAAAACCTATAACACAATATTAAAGAAAAACATTCGGGCTAAGCAAATTTATTTTGAATCTCGTTTTTTACTTTTTAAGAATGATACACGAAATACCTGGAAAACAATAAATGAATGTCTGTCAAAAATATACTACAACAATTTCCCAGTTCATTTTGAAGACAATGGCAAACAAATGTTAGACAACAATACATTGCTGATACATTTAATAACTATTACACAAGCTCAGACTATTGTAAATGATATCAAGTATGAATGAACCAAATAAGTTAGTTATTATCTAAATAGACAAATACACTCAACTATAAAAAAATAAACAGTGTAGATGAAGAGATAATAATACATAATTTACCCACAAAACATAGTTGTGGATTCGATGGTATCTCTCTCAATTTTTTTTTTAACAAATAATTGAAAGTGCAATCATAAAATCATTGACTCTGGTAATAAATCATGTGCTAAATACGGGAAGTTTTCCAGATACACTAAACATTGCCCAATCTCTCTATTACCAACGATATCAAAGGTACCAGAGAACATTATCTTTACCCAGTTAGCTTCATATTTTAATGAAGCTTTGTTACCAGTTGTTCTAAGTTGCATGCTCGAAGTACTTATTCAATATAAAATACCTGTTCATATACGTATGCAATTATGTCCTTGTCATTGTCGGTAGTTGGTTTTACTACACGTTTGTTATACGTGTTAATTTAACATTTATTATTGAATATTATTGTTACGTTATATATACCTGGTCAGTTGTAAAAACTATAAGTATGTTACACGTGACATTTCTATTATAACATTATTGTTTATACAGCTATGGTAGGGTTGGAAGCGACCAGTTAAATATATGAGAAATGGCTTCATAATAATAATTAGTATTTAAACCAACAGGTAATTGGCTCCGCTCTCTGCCCGGAATAGTACATTATATAACTGATTGTTACATTTTTAGTTTAAACATACTGTTTGCAAATGTGCTTTGTACGATTCCAAAAAATAATATTCATTCATAAAATGTTCATTCATTCATATTCATTCAAATATGTATTCATATATCGCCCTTTATTCTATTCTGCCTATGTCATATTTCCTTTTCATAAATTCTTTCTTATTCTGCAGTTTGTTTTATCACACAAAATGTTGAAACCAGAAAAAAATGGTTGTTATAATCATTTTTTTGGTGGTATGTAACGAAGAACAAATAATGTATATATTTGTTTATAATGTATATAGTTCACTTTAATAACGACATTACATGATTTAACGTTCCGTGTGATGTACATCATAGTACTGTATATATTATTCTGACGTTTTGACATATTTTGCAGAGGTGCATTGTGGGCCGCCGATAAAGCTAAACTTCACTAACTACTTGACATCCGGTGGCGACACTGTCGGGGGTAAAGTCATGTACACATGTATCCATGGTTACGAGCGACGGTCTGGCTCTGGATTCAGTCGCTGTCCGTTAAGTGGAGAGTGGACCACGCCTAATTTGGTCTGTGAAGGTGCGTCACTAGATCTATGGGATCACTTAATATATATTTATTTATCCTATGTTATTTAGATCATAATCTGTGAAGCTATTTGCTTAATATTGCAATGGAATATTGCTACAGTTATATAGCAGTTAAGTTGAAATTACCATAGGTCTACTAATAGTTTAAGATAAAGCATCGATTATATATTATTTTTCTTCTTCTATTGATCAGCCAACATCAGTGTTGTGATGATTATGCTGATTTGTGGTGGTTGCAGTAAACACTTCTGAAATGTAGTGAAAGGGTGAGTGGCATAGTAGAGGAGGGTAGAAGACATAAGAAACAAAGGGGAGGGAAGGGGAGGGGTGGTCTGTCATGGTTCCAGGTGGGCAGCAAGCCTGGACTTGAAACAGTCCAGGGACTTGGCTGCCAGTATTTCCTGGGGCAGGCTGTTCCATTCGGGTATGGTCCGGGGGAAGAATGAGATATGTCTGTATTGTGTCCTGCAGTAGGGAATGTTGTAGCTGTGTGTTGTTCTTTCTGTGGCTTGATCTGTTTTCTATTGGCTGTGGTAGGTATTCAGAATCAATGGTGACGAGGCGGTGGTGACATTTGTAAAACATTTCAAGTCTACGTTGTTTACGGCATTGTTGGACTGTAGGCCAGGCAAGAGAGTCGACGATGGAGTTGTCGCAGGATGTCTGGTGGTGTTTATCACTAACCCATCTTGCTGCTCGGCGATGAACTTTTTCTATTGTTTTTATATCGTTTGCAGAGTGTGGGTCCCAGACAGTGGCCGAATACTCCAGGATTGGGCGGACAAAAGCTTTATATACTGTTTCTTTGGTTTTCTTGTTTCCGATATTTAGGTTTCTTCTGGTGACGGTGTCAATGTAGAGTCCCCAATTCAGGTTGTCCTGTATGATTATGCCAAGGTATTTTGCGGTCCTGACATTTTGCAGGTTGTGTCCGTGTAGGTGGTATGATGGTACAATTTTCTTTTCTTTCGGGTGGCACTCAACGTGTAGCATTTCTGTGAATGGAAGCTCATGGACCAATGTTTCTCCCATGTGGTGAGGGAATCAAGATATTTTTGCAGCTTTTTCTGGTGCCTCTTTGTGTTTAATGGTGTTACTGCACAGGGTGTCATCAGCAAACAGACGGATTTCTGATTCAATGTTTATGGGTAGGTCATTGATATACAAAAGGAATTGTGAAAAAGGTTCTACGTATTCCGAATATCCGAGTCAATTATAATAATAATGATTATATCATCAAGAACAATAACATAAAATAACAACAAATGACAATAATACTAAACAACATCACAACCAAACAAAAAGCAGCTACAACACTAACGAATGGTTGAAAACCCCTCATCAGTGCATAAAGTCCACGTTAATTCACTTGAACAATGTACGGCCACTTGCCATGTTGTCAGAAGTGTCATGTGGGATGCCAGCTCCGGTGAAAGACGCCATCTTTACGACAAACTGCGAGCGACGTGGCTGTGTCGCCAACTACAGATGTGACGTCGGCTACGTCGGTGATTCAAAACGGTCTTACTGCAAGACTGACGGACAGTGGACACCCGTATCTCTCAGTTGTTCAAGTATGTAATGTATTGTACACATTGACAGTTGCAAGTAGTTGACGGAGAAAGGACAATAGTATCTTTCATTTGCTCAAGTATGTTAATTTTAATGTCCACTTCGCACTATAATGTTTTTTTATAGATATAGTGTGAATATCATAAACAACCTGTGTTGTGAAACATGCAGATAGACGGAACAGCCATTCATGCTTCTACCATTAGTAGCTTCCTATTTTTCCAGACAACCGTCAACATGTGCCAATTAACCGTTTTTTTCGAGTTCACTCAGAAGACTATTCCTATTTAGGAGCTAGATGGTGTCGTGCTGAATCGATTCTTACTTCTGATATTGCATTCCTTCGAAATGACTGTCCAATCACAAGTTTCAATTTCATACGTATACGACACCTTGATTCAGACTAAGGTTTCTATCAACTATACCAGTTTTCTATTTATTAAGACACTCAGGTAAATCCAAAGTCACAACTAGGACAGGCGTTATAATTACTTCTTGTAACGACAACAGAGACATTAGTAAATGTCTCTATTTGCAGAAATCCGATGTGGTGACGTCGGCAAGGGTGAGGGAGCTCTCGTGACAAACCAGACAGGCGACAACTACGAGGACGTCGTGACGTTGCACTGTCGCCATGGCTACCACCGAGTGACGGGCAGCGAGCTGAGGACGTGTCTGGGACGAGGGGCGTGGTCGGGCACTCCTCTCGTCTGTGCACGTACGGCGACGACTTTATATCACATAGCATAACATCCCTAGAAAAAAACTGCTAACTATATTAATAAATAATCAGTATAGTTGTGGATAACATCACTAATTATATTACTGATTAGTCAGTGTAGTTGTGCCGGCTATTTGCCATAAACCACAATGCACAACACACGTGTCATGTTTAGTCCGGTGAAGTAAGAGTTCGTTGCTAATTATTGCATCGACACCTACAACGACACACGCCTAGTCACGTATATAGCCATTAGGGGATGCAATTTCATATTTAGTTTTATTACTTTTATTAACATTTCAACAGCACCATGTAACCGGGTTACTACCCCGTCCATGGGCAAGACGCCCTATGTAGAACGCCTGGCTGTAATGAGGAAAGTGCGCCGCTGCAGGTGACGTTTATAAAATAATGCAATGACAATTTAAGAATAAATAAACGTACCAATAGGCACCATTCTTTATAATAACGGATTAGTCTGAAAGGAATTCATCAAAGTTGATAACAACACTGTCAACTGTTAAACACACAGGTCTAGGTCTAGGACTAGTGAGGTAAGCCTACTACCCTGAATTAGTATGACAGTTACCGAATAATTCACTTCGCAACATCATATAATCTTTCACTTCCATTCACTAATTGTAGAAACAAAATGTCTGACTCCTGCGAACGTTATTGGCGCCGTGGCTACGGTCGGCAATCTAACCGTCGGATCTAAAGTAACGTACCGACATCACGACAACTACCGCCATGTCGGCGGTGATTTGGTGCGGACCTGTCGCGAGGACGAACTGTGGACGGGGGAGCAGCCCATGTTTAAAGGTAACATTCCTCTTATTGGGCCGACTAAACAGATCCGCGGCTGCAGCTTCGAAGGAGAAAAACAAAAACAATAATGTCATTAACGGCTTTATCGATGCTTGCAAATGCTTGAAAAAGGTTTCGGCATATGTAGTATTCATTGTAACCAGGTAAGTGTTATCAGTGAATAAAGTAAAATGTTCTCGTCGGAATGTTTGTATAGGACACGAGAAGTTATGGCAGCCTACATAAGTATAATGTCCGAAGTGTGTGATTTTGCGTGTTTTGTATCATTGCCAAAGGAAAATCAGTGATTATCTTGGTGTACAATTGGAGTTTTATAATATTCTCAAATGCGTATAACATGCCCTGCTAGTCTACCCACTCTGAATTCGTTGATTTGTTGAAATAATGTCACGTTGGTGCTGCCTTGGTAATCGTGAATATCTACATTGATCACATAATACGACACACTCGTTTCAGAAATCACCTGTCCTGAAATTCAAGTTAATACAGACTGGCACGTCAAGTTTGTCACCAACGGCGTCGTCATCGGGTCACGCGTCACATACTCGTGCGTCGACGGCTACAAAACGTCGACAGATGACGTCACCTGCGAGTGTGTCGTCGGTGGCAAGTGGAGTTGTGGACGACCAACATGCACTCGTGAGTAGTCGATATGTATTCGTGAGTAGTCGATATGTATTCGTGAGTAGTCGATATGTATTCTTGAGTAGTCGATATGTATTCGTG
Organism: Ridgeia piscesae; assembly: GCA_025642075.2. Classification (NCBI taxonomy): domain Eukaryota; kingdom Metazoa; phylum Annelida; class Polychaeta; order Sabellida; family Siboglinidae; genus Ridgeia; species Ridgeia piscesae. The sequence continues at coordinate 201,434 of JAODUO010001183.1, read as the reverse complement.
AATAGTCGACGTCCACTTGAGAGTAGTCGACGTGCATTCGTGAACAGCCGACGGGCATTCGTGAGTAGTCGACATGCACTCGTGAGTATATAACAAATCGTAGTACCGCCACAAAATAACGCCACTAGTTAAGGAAATGTCAGATTACTGTTTGATATTCCGATGATAATAAACATGTACAGTTGTATACTAAATGCTTATCAGAAAGACTAATACCCAGAGCGTGGAAGAATGCTAAGAAAGTGATGATCTTCAAGAAGAGACGTAAGAAAGACCTCAAGAATTACATACCGACATGTCTACTATCTAACATCTATAAGGTACTCACGAAAGTACTAACGAAAAGGATAGAGAAGATACTCGACGAAAACCAGCCAAGAGAGCAAAAGTCTACAACTCGCAGTCTACAGCGCAGAAACATGGGCACTCACCACCCAAGCAAAGAACAAGGAAGTAGCCACACAAACAAAGATGGAAAGGAGTATGTTAAACATCACATACTCGGACAGAAAAACAAACGTCTGGGTAAGAAAAAAGACTAAGGTCACCGTGATTGAACAAGTCAGAAGACGGAAGTGGACCTGGGCAGGGCACGTCAGCAGGATCCAAGATAACCGATGGACACTGCATATCACCACAGGGAAACCCTACGAAAGGAAAAGACCTACAAGAAGGCCGGCTAGACGGTGGAGAGAAGAACTAGACGACTTCTGGAAAGGTACTATCTGGCAGGGGATAGCGCAAGATAAGCAGATGTGGAAGCAGCATGCTGAAGCCTTCGCCCAACTACGGGACACTGTGGCTGCACAATGATGATGATGATGAATAAATGTTAGCCTAAACAATTTAAATATAATGTATATATATATATATATATATATATATATATATATATATATATATATATATATATATATACAATTATACTCACACAAAATACAATCATGCACACACGGAAGAGAGCACTATGTGTATGTATTTGGGTGTATGTTATATTGCGTGTGGTGTGAATGTTTACGTGGATGTATGTATGTATGTATGTGTATGTGTGCGTGTACACCGTTTTGAAACAGGTGTTTCATTAGAAATAACCGTCGCCAGTCATTCACATTTGTTGTAATAATATATTTTACCCGTGAAGTTCTTGTGCCATGTGAAGTAATTTGCACTAAGCTCGCGTAGTCTTGGGTGCTGCAAACATAATACTGATAACAACTCTATGCAATATTATGCTGCGTCACATCTCTCTCTCTCTCCTCACTCTCCTCACCACTCCTCTCTCTCCTCTCCTCTCTCTCTCTCTCTCTCTCTCTCTCTCTCTCTCTCTCTCTCTCTCTCTCTCTCTCTCTTGCGTCATATATACGACATTACAATGCGTGCGTGTAATACATTTCAGGGGTTAGCTGCGGTGAAGCTCCGAAGGTCGCCAATGCGAGAAGCGAAACAACAGGACAGAGGTACATGGATAGTGCCACATACACGTGTGAGACCGGCTTCCGCCAAGAAGGTCCACACCGGAAGCTCGTCTGTAGTGAACGTGGCCACTGGGACGGAGATGAGATCACTTGCGAAGGTAGATCTAGTGCTGTTGGCAGTAATAGAAAACATACTGTAATCTGCCGTACTTCGCATACGATTTAATGATTTTTTAGGCAGTTTAACTTTCTTCCTTGACGTTTAAACTGCATTAATATGGATATTGGTGGTGAAAACTTAGTCCTTCTGCGTAGACCTTGTGTGTCCACCGCGGCCCAGCGATGGGTGGCTCGTCAAGAGCAAACAGAAGCAAAGAGAACAGATGAAGGAAGGCGCTATCAGGAAGGAGACTGTGAAAAGGGAAAGGAGATTCTTCCAAGTATATTCTGAAACCACATGACGGACCATGAAAACATACAATATGAACACAGCATTGGAGCGTCACTACACATTCAATGGTAGCTGTTAAACCAAAACTCAAACAGGAACCAGACATGATGTGCGACAGGTGCATGCCTTAGAATATAAATTATGCACTGATAAATCACACATAGGAGAAACGTGACAGGACGATTCTCAGACACTCGCATCAGAGAACACAAAAATTACTTTGCGATAGTGTCGGCAAACAAACCATACACCAGAAGCAACATATATATATATATATATATATATATATATATATATATATATATATATATATAAAAGACATGAACAAATCAGGCATCACTGATCGCATGACTCAACAAACTCACCCAATATACTTGTAAACATGGCTTCGAACTGCAGAATGAGAGTAAACAAAGATGCGATATGCGTAAGAAAAATAACGGTCAGCGTGAATGCAGACGAAGGCCGGTGTAGCATGCTAGACGTAAACTCCGGTCTCAGATAATGTTCCGTTTCCGTTACATTTGACATCTTTATACGCATGACAAAACCGGAACCTACGTTCACCACGGCACTTACTTTCGGCCAATGTACAAGCGGCTAAAAGTAGCTAAATTTTGGGACGTATATCTGCCTCAAAATGGGCTGCCAAACAATGACAGAACGTCTGTGCAGAGTGACTACCATGTCGCCGTCTAGCGTTAGCCGTCTCAGGACAATTGCTGGACGCTGTCAAAACATCTTGACAAATGTAACGATATCACTCATTTGAACTATTCGATATGACGAATTTGTGCACTCCAGACTAACGATTGCTTTTTATCTACTGTTTGTGACAAAACCAGTTGCGTTTACTATTCATGGCTTGAAATATAAATAATAATAATAATAACGATGCCGCTGTGAACTATTGGCACTTGTGATCTGACCACAAACTTACAGAGACTAACACAGATCAGGTTTATCAAAACGTGATTGTTATTAGTAATGCATTTGGCCAAACTTTCCAACTGTCCAGCCCCTTTTCGCGTCATAGACACACTATATTCTATAAGTCGAATACTCTTTGCTGAAGTAGGCATATTCATATTGGACCTGGTGCAATTTATTATATTTAGTAGCATGGAACAATTACAGAAATTATCCATATTGTTACGAATTATCTATATAAGACAGTATAATGTCCAGAAAGAACTGCAAACGTGTAACATTCCTTAACTAGCGTGTTGTTCCAAATTAAGAAACGATACTGTTCTTTCAAAGCGTCGTTCGCCTACATTATTTCCTAAAAGTTTGGCGTCTGAGATGAAATGTAACATGGCCACATACATGAATACACCGGTGTAGGGAGACGATAGATATCCTAATATTAGAATGAAACATTACTGTTTAATCGGAACAACAACAATGACTTAGGCCATTAATACATGATTCAGTAACCAAGTGTCCGGTCCCTGAACTACCACCCATGACAACGTACAACGTCACCGCACTGACCTACTTATCTCGCGTCACGTACACCTGTCGTGGCGGCTACAAATTGGCCGGGGGAGACGAGGTGCGGATTTGCGGGGAAAACGGCACCTGGAGCGGAGAACCTCCGACGTGTGAAAGTGAGTCAACTATTGACATAAATAAAAGGTTCCTTATATCCTAAAATAAGCCAAACAGTAACACAACTGAAAACATTAAAGTAAACTAGTTTGTATCAATATTGCAGTAGGAGGCATACCCTTCCCATTAAAAGCGATAAATCACAATAATGTCTTGTTGAAATGCTTTTTCAATTTATCAGTAACTAATTCTACTAACTTTAAGTACTTCACATCGTACGATAATTGTTTCCAGAGGTCGAGTGCAGTCGGCCCCCGGACGTGGTGAACACGACGTGGTACGAGGACAAGAAGTCTCTACGCACCAGGAGGGTCATCTACCAGTGTCTGCCCCGCTACCGGCTCGTGTCGGGGCAGCTGTGGAAGGTGTGTGGGCCTCGGGGCAACTGGACCGGCCAAGACCCCGTATGTGAAGGTAGGCACGGCGAGACAGAGACGGCCGAGATCTACCTAAACTAGTCACGAAGGTGACCGTTCGAGGTGTCCTTATCAATTAGTATAACGGTAGTCAACTTGTCAAATGTTATTGTATTACGGTAATGTGACATGTTTGCTTTATTTATATGTATATATTACTCGTTTGACTGTTGCTAGAAAAACATCTTATAACTGATGTTCATAGTAGCAGTTTAAATGTAAAATGAAAAATATAATCACGCGAGGACAAAAAACATTAAGTATATTCTAATATGCGTAAACTATAACACATTTTACACCACTCATTTCATACAAATAATTGTCAGTTGTGCCTTTAGTGCTTAACCTCTGTTATGTCCTCGCAGCGACCGGAGAGGAAGTGTCTATATTCGTGCCGGAGGACGAGGAGCCAACAACGGAGGCTGAGAGAGTGATGGCTTCTATCGGCATCAAGGACTCGGATAAAGAGACGACAAATATCACCATAGGGATTATCGGGATAGTGATGATGGTTGTTCCGGTCGTGCTCCTCGTTGTCTCCGACTTCAACATCCTGAAAGCGCACTTCAAGATGATGGTGAGGAATCTGAAGGAAGGATGGCGCAACATCACCCACAGGGGCACCAAGGTTGAACCCACGTCAAGAGGTCAAGAGTACCCCCTCACATGAGTTTCTCAAACATCGGTGGTTAACGACTGGACAATTCATTGAGTTAATGATATTACGGTATTTACCTGACGTTATCTCAAGTACTTCCACGAAGCGTTGCAGTGTGGGATGAAGGCGTGGTAGCGAAGTGTTTGGAACAACGGACCTTTATATGTGAGAATCCGGTTTGTAATCTTCTTGCTGTCTACATCAGGTAACTCAACATTATAGATGATTACCAGGTTACGTAATTATTGTGTTTGAGTGAATTTATTAACAAGTAAACGTCATGGAGCGATTGTAGTATAGTCACGAACTACCTATATTTGTCGCGATGGAGTTATGATGAATAGGTTTGTCCGCGGAGCGAAATACTGCGAGTTTCTGTGTGTGATAATAAATATATAAATAACCATACTACAAATGACATTGTGCACATGTTAATTTAATGCGTAATACATCTATTAAACTTCGGCATACTGATATTAAACAACAAGACGTAAATGTGTTTATTTTACGTATGCTTATTATGAATATACTCAGTTGAGTACTTGTTGTTTCATTGGGCCTTAGTGCCTGTTTTATATATTTAGGTAGGCTTATTTTATGTTATTTTGCACCATCCGATGTTAACATAGACTACCAGTATTTTGCATAATGTAGACCGCTTACTAGATCATATATTCGCCAATGAATTTATTAAACTTCTTGGTAATTAGTTGAATCTATGCGGAATCTGTGTTCTGAGAACGACTTTTATTTTGTACATGAGTAAAGGTACAAGAAACTCACCTCAAAACGAATTCAGTATAAGTACATTAAATGTTATAATTAAAATAAACCAAGCTTTTAAAAGTACTTGAAGTAAGAGTAATATTATAATAGGTCACGTGGACAGAATGGTAGATGGAAAAGATGCAAAGAGAAGAGATTTCCAGATATTGGAAGGAAAAGGGAAGCCAGGAAGACCGAAATAATCTTTTTACAGTATGTTGTTACTTGATTTCACCCCGATTCAATGTTGATATGGTTCCTCTACCAATACACAAGAGAGTTTTAAACCAAATATGTCCACCTTGACTCTGAGTAGGTCAAGAAAACAAAATGGATGTCCTGTTTGTCAATATACTTGTAGGTTAAACAAGTTACAGTTTATGTTTTAGAGAGTTACGGGACACAACATTTGTTTTTTTGAAAACACTTATAAATCTCTCCAAAACTTGTTTTTAGGGAGTCACTACATTGAAACTAAGAAGATGGTATCTTAAACGTTTTGTTTTCAAATATTTTGGCGCGGGAGGGGGTAATAATCGAACAAAAAAGTCGAAAAATAGCAAACGTTTAAGTCATCTTTGCGTGCTCCGAATTAGCAAGCCTGCTATACTCTGGCAAAGAAAACAACTACATAAGTAGTCAATACTTGTACAAATAAATATCCATTTGTGTACTGGTAACCCAGACACACACACACACACACACACACACACACACACACACACACACACACACACACACACACACACACACACACACACACACACACACACACACACACACACACACACACACACACACACACACACACACACACACACACACACACACACACACACACACACACACACACACACACACACACACACACGGCTTCAGTACATGGCTCAAATGCAGTCAGTAGACATGTTTGGTGTTCACCGTCAGTGTAGATGTCTACGATGTTGACATTTTGAATCGGACCGAATTTTCGAGATTTGTTTACCACAACAAATCTGAAAACTGCTCTGCAAGAAGCGATTTGAATGAGTCACACGGCGGAAGTGGAACTCCATTATCGACGAGTAGGAGCTTGACGACAATCTCGAACAACTTTTTTCTGGTCACCAGATACATCAGCGATTTGACTCATGCGGTATTCCAATTTTGCACGGTGTGTGGATGACGTGACAAGCTGGCACTCAAGGCAATAAGCGAGCGTGTCACACTCCAACCAGTAGTCCCCATTCGTTCCAGCTGACGTCTAACACACTTTTGAGATCGTATGATATCATTATACCACGGGGTGTGTGGTCGTACAGTCATTGTGCGCTTGGTGTCATTGTTTGCTTCATCGTCCATGTGCAAGTTAAAATCACCAGCAATCAATAAATAAGACGTGTCCATTGCTATACTGTCCATCAGGTGGGCTAATTCTACGATGAATTGCGAGGTTGTGTAACCATTTTTGGAGTTAGGCGGAGGACGAAAGACGACGTTAATTGCAGAGATATAGGCCCATCAATTCGAAAGTCTTTGCATTTGGTGTATCAAATTGTCGCGTCACGAAGGTAGACTTGTAGATGACAGCGACATGACCACCGGTGCCGTACGTTCTCTGGACATGTAGCAGTTGGTATCCAGCAGGTGTAATATGACCAGTAGAGACGGAATCGTCGGTACTCGGCCACGTCTCTGTTATGGCGAGTATGTCAAGGTCATTGTCCTCAATGAGATCACATATCACGTTCGCTCTTCCAGCTTGCTTCACGTCGCATACTGATCTGGCGTTCAACAAGCAGAAAGACACTTGGCGTACAGATGGCATAGCATGCACACTAACAAGTTGAACTTGACTGAGAATCTGCGTTGTGATCTCCCGCGTTGTGACGAACAACGGTAGGGGCGAGGGTTGATCAACACAGCAATTGGTCTTTGGTTTGATCGCCCTGCCTTATAGCCCATGCGTGTCCGCCGATTGTTCACTACACAGTAGCATATAATCCGGTGCAGTTTCTAATTCGCAGTAGATCAGTTCTATTGTATGTGATCATGCTTTGGAGAATGGCTCTGACGTATCCTGTTGTGGACGTCACGCCTGGGCAGTCAACAGATATGTCAAACCACAGGTGCAACACATGTGCAGTCACGGTATAGGCACACACTATATACAAGTTACTAAAATACTAAGATGTTGCTGACTACTTGCCAAAAGAGCATAGTCCAACTTAAATCAGATACCTTCATAATATCATCTGCAAAGACGCACTGCGTTAGCTTAGCTAAAACCGGTAAAAGCGTAACATTTCCAAGAGGAGGCTAAGATAACTATACGCATGGTCTCCATCTTCCCGACTCCTTGTTTAGTGGCAACACGTGTAATTGTGTACACACTGGTATGTAAACATAACTATGACTAAATAAATATACATCAAGAATAAACGAAATTTCTGGATATATCTTAGGTATATATTTGCCAACCTACACAGCGATGCATGGGAACAAAAACATATTACATGCGGAAATACCTTTGAAATTATTTGTCGTATATAACCAATGTGCCCAAGAACGATGACCTGATATTTGCAAGTTCCTATTTAAGCTCTTCACTTCAGCATCCTTACTTTTACAAGACAACACAAAATGCATAAAACACAAGTATGGAACAGTTCACAAGTGTGTTTGACTCTCAGATCTCTAACAAGTGCTGCCCTATCACCTCTCACCTGATAGCCTGATACACCTCACGTCCCCCACAATTTTTTTTCTCCGATACACCGAACACACACACGTATATATATATATATATATATATATATATATATATATATATATATATATATAAGATATAAAACAAAATTGCCGTCTAGAACGTAGCTCCAGACGGCAAGTGAACAAGGATGACTTATCAGAAGTTCACGGGGGAGTTCAATAATTGCTATATAATATACGATATATACGATATAATTACTTACAAAATAGTACGTGAATTACTATCATATATAAAATTATTAATGCTTAATAATTCTACTATGCCATTAAAATGCTACTAAGTAAAATACGTGGTTTCTAAATATAAATAAGTAAAATATAAATACATAAGATGTACAACAATAACAATCCATTCGTTATATTAAATAAATAAAATTAAACGTGGAAATAAATAATTGATTTTGTAATAAAATACTTTCTAAACGTAATAAACGTTCAATCTGTGTGTAACCCGCCCTCGTCAGATAACTGTGAATTGTATTTTTAAACATATTTACACTGCTGGCATCAGCACAATCGTGACGTAATATATTTCAGACGTAATATATTGCACTGTCTTCTGAGAGAAGGCGTATCCAACCTACAATCAGCTTAGTTGCTCTGTGTTGCACTCTTTTTAACTTGTCAATGTCTTTCTTACTTTATTATCAGTGTATACTTATATATATATATATATATATATATATATATATATATATATATATATATATATATATATATATATATATGTATATATATATATATATATATATATATATATATATATATATATATATACACAAAACAATGACATTAATAACAGCACTCTCATAGCAACACTTACAATAGTCTGGCTGTAATCCAAGTTGTGCACATGCGTGCGAGTTTGTGTATGTGTGAGTGTTCGTGCGTGCGTGCGGGCGTGTGTGCTGTTGGCACTGAAGAATATCACCTAGACAGACGAGAATACTATGCCCCGGTATACCGCTTTGCAGTGCTGGTTTTCCATTGGGGAAATACCTGCTACCACCTTGCGTTTCTTCGCAAGTAGTAGATATATAATGCATAGGTGGTCACAAATCGTCGTACGGCTTAGGACAGCCAGATTTCACAAAACTCCTGGACACATTATTGCTAAATATAATTTATTAATTTCCTTAATATACGCCACACATTAATTTTAATCAGATGTGTGCCAACAAATTATTTGAAATATACTATTACGTTAGCAGCTGTAATATACAATTATAACAAGATTGTAATATATTTGTTTCGCACGACATGGCAAACCATCAGCGAGTTAGTTGTTATGACTTACATCTGAAGCCATTTGCAAAGCCCGTGTGTCAAAGATAGTTAATTTTCACTGGTTTACACTATATTGACAATTACATTACAGCAGTGCACAACAGCGGTTCAAAAACGTTATTTTCATCATACTTATCCCATTCCCTTTCATTCCCCGCCAGACAGTGTCATTTCCAAAAGAAGCAACATAATTCACGAAATTAGTACTCCTCTGATAACATTTCAGGCAGTTTAACCGCTCTATAACTGTATTGCTTCTCGACGTATAACAGGTATTCCACCATTGTGTACGTTAACAACCTATTTAATATGCACGCTTGCACATAAATGCCGAATATCGTACATAGAACAGAACACAAACGCATCTGGCAGCTTTACTAATGTGTCGTCGTTGTATAGATATTCACACACCGTTATGCGGTGTGACGTCATTTAAGGTAATTCTACTTAGTCCATGGCCACGACTATGTCTCTATGCCACAGTAGGGGCTGTTTCGGACTTCTCATCTGGCACTGTATCGACATTCTCCTCTCCCATGTCAACCACCTGTAACCGAATACGAAAGTCGTATGTCCGTTGATTGTTCATTCATTTATTAATATTTACCTATACTACACATTGTCCGTATTATAAGAATAAGTACGATAAATGTACAGTATCCGCAAAATTACGTTTAGGAAATCCGAATTTTTGTTTACAATTTCAAGCCCGGGAATGTTTAAATTGTTTAATTTCTAAACATCCGATATTGGCGTGAATTTACCATTCAGTCACGTTGCCAGTTGCTTAGCAAAAAGTATGTTATGCAATGATAAGAATGGCTGCTGAACAAAAGCGAACGTTGTTTTCACTCAGGTGGATTCCTCCAAGAGAGCCCAAACTTGGGCTAATGCAGGAGTTGTTCTTCTGTAGAATTTGTGAGTACAGGTTACACATTAACCCCCTGTGTGGGATCTTTTACTTCCCCTTGCATAGACACCAGATATAATGTACTACCGGCTTCTAGTGTCTCTTCCGAAAGACCCAGGCAAATGTGGGGCGAACGAAATTGCCTAAGTTTCGAAACGGCGATAGGTGGGATTGAACCACCGTCCCCTCGATTGACAGTCCGGCGCTCTACCGCGCGACCACCGCTCCCTTCCTGTTAGTGACTAATGTATTGAATTGATTTAAATTGACATTTATTTGGCATATAACGAACATGGAAACATGCTAATAATGAATACCAGGACGCCAGTAAAAAACTAAACTAGTTGAAGCAACTGGACGCCCATTAAAATGATACGATAAGTTCTGCCTCTAATAATATACGTAATAATAACTTTATTAATAACAATATACAAACATATAGAACAGCACACATGTGATGTCAGAATGACGATATTACATAACCAATTCTGTTTTCCTATTAGTTATGGCATTCGAGGAATGCCAGTTCAAATTATTTCCACTATGGCGACAATACACGGGTGATTGACTCGGCCGAGACACTCATGCGAATGACTCCGCCGGGTCAATCGCTGCGATTGCATCATACGCACCGAGGGCGGTGGTTCCGACTTCACATCTGGCAGTGTATCGACATTCTCGTATCCCACGTCAACAACCTGTAACATCATTTGTAAGGTTCTATGTCTGTTCATTTCTATTAATATTTATCTATACTACACAGTGTCTGTATTAGAAGAATATGTACGCTAAATGTACAGTTTCCGCCAAATTACATTTAGAAAACCCGATTTTCTTTTCACAATTTCAAAAGTGAGCCTCAGAAGGTTTAAATTGTTTAATTTCTAAACATCCGATATAGGGAGAAATTGCTTATAGTTCTGGCAAGAATTGACCATTCAATCAAGTAGCCAGTTGCTTTGATCATAGATAGATAATGACGTCTTTTGAAAGAGTTTTCAAATAGGTTTTCTTCGACACCTCACGAGGCTTTCTATGTTATACAATGGACACATCGGACGTATGGAGTGCACTGTGTGAAAATATTAATACAGAACAGCACAGATGTGATGTCAGTATGATGCTATTACATATGTTTTCCTATTTGTTATGGCATTATGGCGACAATACACGGGTGATTGGCGAGGCCGTGAGAGTCATGCGAATTACTCGGCCGAGTCAATCACTGCGGCTGAACCATACGCACTGAGGGCAATGGTTCCGACTTCACATCTGCCTGTGTATCGACATTCTCGTCTACCACGTCATCCACCACAATCAAATTACGTTTAGGAAACCCGAAAAAGATGACGGCTCTTTTTGAAGACATTTATTTAGTTAATCATAAAACATAATTATAGATATATTAAATAATTAATTTAGTCATAATGTGTCAAACATTATTTTAATTAAACTATATGCAAATATCAGACTAATGAGCAACTGAATATCATAATCAGTCCATCACGGTGATAGAAAAGCTCAGATTGATTAGTGTCGTAAAGACTGCTCCCAGAAAGGATCTTCCCATTGTATCAGCAGCGACTGTTACGAAGAGCTAGTCCCGCCTCTCAGGGTTCATACCATCTGCCCATAATCTACTTGATCCACTCCAAACTTGTCGCAGGTTCAGGTCCACCAAAACCAGAACCAGCAGGTTAAGTAACAGCTTGTTCTCCTTTGCCGTTGTGTTGCAGGGACGACTACCACTACATCCACCTCCACCACAACCACAATCATCACCACCACCACATCCACAACCACCACCATCACATCCACCACCGCCTCATCAAAACAGAAGTAATTTTCCCATCTGCAGTATACACATATTGCACTTTCCAGTTTGTCTTTCATTATTATATCTGAATTAATATATCATTATACGTGTATAATATGACAATCCTAATGTTATTATAGATTATATATATCAGGAAGACATATCGACCGAAGACAGAATATGAGCAGGACAAGTCCACCCTGTCAACAAAAACGTATCATAAACGAGTATACAGTAAGAGTTCAGACAAAATCGCTGCCGTATATTAGATACCATAAATAATGTTAAAAACCTGAATAAACCGCGCATAAACGCACATGTCATATTCGGTAAGAAATGTCGTGAAACGGAACGTGCAAAACGCATCGTTGGGGGGTGAATACGCCTCATATTTAGGATATATGTTTAGGATATATGTTATATGTATATATTATAATACATAATATATATATATATATATATATATATATATATATATATATATATATATATATATATATATATATATTTAGATCAGACTTGAAGTTCATATTGCATACACATGACGGTAGGAACACCCATCCCAATAGGTATTTCATTTAATTATTATCAGTCTGTTGTTCAACAGTGAGGTTATTCGTCAGTTTAGACGACTTTGTAGAATGATGCGATCAATCTTACTTGTGTCTAAATGCAACACAAAACAAAGATATGTGGATTGACTTTAGGAAAGACCCTCCATCCGAGACTGACAATGTCTACCACCATAACAAGACAGAAGAAGCGTTTGTCCTTCATGCCCATGTATGTACTACTTTTCAACGACAAACACCCTTGACGTTTACGTAAGAGACACAACATTCGTTATGTGTGCTGTATGTTCTATTTATTACTTGTGATGCGGCGACCACAATTATAATTATAGTTTAGGTTTTTATTTTATCGTATTTTCTCACGCTTAAGGTTAACATTATGTTTTAATAATGCATTTATTTGTATTTGTTTACTATTTTATTAATGTAGTTTTACGAAAACAGCAAATGAATTACCCTCTCGGGACAATAAAATTGTAATGTGTTGTTTTGTATAAATCATTATCTGTCGATGTTATAGCGTTTCAATTTGTATTGTATGTGCTTGTTCTTATTAATGTATTTATTTAAAATAGTAATATATTTTGAGATCATCATTTGGTGTATTTGAGTGTACTTGTACTGAGATGTGAACATATTTCTACGACGACCCAACATTACAACGCATTCAATGTTTTATTGTATAAACTGAAATGAAAACACATGACCAAAAAGCTGACCAGAATTCTGTCCTAATCTAGTTAAGAAAAATAACTCCTATTCTTTGTTTTTGACCATTAACTTGCAACCAGAGATAAAAGAAACACTGTATAACTGAAGTATTTGGCAATGTACCAGCTCCAGAAGCAATGTTACATTATGCGATTTTTATGATATCATCTCATTATCATTTATCTCAAATGAGCTACAGCACACACTTAAATGTTCGCACTAAAATTGGATTGGAACTGATGACATGAAGTCTTGGTGCAAGATATACTAGTAGGATCGCGTCAATGCATCATGGTAACCTTTTACTGCAACCAAGGGGGCGAACACAATTACTTGTATGTGCATAACACATTTGTATTAATACTAACACATGCATTATATATATATATATATATATATATATATATATATATATATATATATATATATATATATATATATATATACATATATATATATATTAGCTGATCTCATAATATATTCGATATATATATATATATATATATATATATATATATATATATATATATATATCCAATATGTCCAGAAGGATCAACTTAGAGTTGTTTCACATTATATTGATGTGCTAAATCTACAACACCTATTAAGTTAAATTATCACCGCATTTACAGTAAAAATATCATTCATATTATTTACCAGTTACGTCACGCGTAATAGTGATTGTGTCGTACAGGGATTGCGATTTACTGAAAACGTAGATTTACAGCATAGCACACATATGGCGTCGTCATAGCGTAATTGAGCACTACGTAACTATGTATTAGTTATTATATCAATGGAAAGCGTGTACAAATGTCTTTCCAACGTTACCAAGCTATCTATGGATAAGTTAATTTCAACTCCTCAGTGGTTCGTTCAGCTAAACAACTACGTCCACTACAAAGAGTTGTCTACAGTTTGAAACAGATTCGAAACACAAAAAGAGAACCTAACTCATGTTATGGTATTACCGTGTGATTCTCTTACCTGTTCTTCGGAATTCTCTTCTTCTACGTCATCCTCAGCCCATTTCTTCCTCCTGGAAAAGTACCGTCGTTAAAACCACTTACAGGCGGACACGTAATATGACAACAACTATATCATGCTGGGGTGTTTTCTATTTCCGCACGCATGTTATTCACGAGAATGTGCATAATGAAAGTATCAGACACTTGAGTAACCCACAAGTATGTTCCAGACACATGAGTACCCCGCATGAATGTACCAGACACATGAGTACCCCGCATGAGTGTACCAGACACATGAGTACTCCGCATGAGTATACCAGACACATGAGTACACCGCATGAGTATACCTGACACATGAGTACCACGCATGAGTGTACCAGACACATGAGTACACCGCATGAGTGTACCTGACACATGAGTACCACGCATGAGTGTACCAGACACATGAGTACCCCGCATGAGTGTACCAGACACATGAGTACACCGCATGAGTGTAACAGACACATGAATACCCAGTATGAGTATACCTGACACATGAGTACCCCGCATGAGTGTACCAGACACATGAGTACACCGCATGAGTGTATCAGACACATGAGTACACCGCATGAGTGTAACAGACACATGAATACCCAGTATGAGTGTACCAGACACATGAGTACTCTGCATCAGTGTATCAGACACATGAGTACCCAGTATGAGTGTACCAGACATATAAGTACCTTGCATCAGTGTAAAAGACACATGAGCACCCCGCATCAGTGTACCAGACATATGAGCACCTCGCATCAGTGTACCAGACACATGAGTACCCCGAATCAGTGTACCAGACACAGGAGTACCCCGCATGAGTGTACCAGACACATGAGTACCAGGAATGAGAGTTTCAAACAGCGAGGAGCCGGCATAAAACCAACAGACAGGCGAGTACTCGGCATACTGGGAGTGCCAAATAAGCGAGTACGTGTCATACGAGTACCAGACATATGAGTACCCGGCATGGGTGCAATTACATAAGCGAGTACACAGCATATATCGCCGTAGCATTTCTGAAATATGTGATGTTTTTTGTTGCTTTATTTCATTAGCAGTAGTCGCTTTGTAGATTTGTCTGTAAAATGTATTATTTACTCACTTGAAATACAACACGTAAACAAGGCACGGCAACAGCAGGAGCAGGATCAACACAGTCGCTAAGAGAATTATAAACGTGATCTCCGTCTCCGGGTCTTCTGTAGTAGTGGGAACACCTGAAATAAGGTACACTTTATTATCTATACACAATTATGACTGAATAAATGTATATCAAGTATAATTGAAAGTAACAAAATATAATTGAAGTATATACTAGCCAAGCTACACAGCGATGCTTGGGGAGAAAACAAAGTTGTTATTTGCAGCCAATGTGCACAGAAACTATGACCTGATATTTGCTAGTTCTTTCTTGCGCTCTTCATTTCAGTGTCCCTGCTTTTACCAGACAACACAACATGCATAAAATACAAGTATGAAACAATTCGCCAGTGGTGTGTGTGGCACTCAGATCCCTCACCTGTGCTACCCTATCACCCCTCACATGAGATGCCCTGGGACACTTCATTTGTGCTGCCCTATCACCCCTCACCTGCGATGCTCCGAGACACCTCACCTGTGCTACCCTTAGACCCCCACCTGTTCTTCTCCATCAGCCACCACCTCTGATGTAGGAGACACCTCACCTGTGCTGCCTTTAGAATCATCACATGCGCTATCACCCATCACCAATGCTGCCTTCAGACCCCGGATATATGCTGACATGCGTTCCAACACCATTGCTGCCCTCAGACCTCTCACCTGTAGAGCTGATGGTAGCAGTCCGTGACGCGGTGTGCTGGTGGTGGCAATCGGAGAAGCGGTGGTGCTGGTGGTGGCAATCGGAGAAGCGGTGGTGCTGGTGGTGGCAATCGGAGAAGCGGTGGTGCTGGTGGTGGCAATCGGAGAAGCGGTGGTGCTGGTGGTGGCAATCGGAGAAGCGGTGGTGCTGGTGGTGGCAATCGGAGAAGCGGTGGTGCTGGTGGTGGTGACAATCGGAGAAGCGGTGGTGCTGGTGGTGGCAATCGGAGAAGCGGTGGTGCTGGTGGTGGCAATCGGAGAAGCGGTGGTGCTGGTGGTGGTGACAATCGCAGAAGCGGTGGTGCTGGTGGTGGTGACAATCGGAGAAGCGGTGGTGCTGGTGGTGGTTGTGGTGGTTGTGGCGGATGTAGTTGTGATTGTGGTGGTGGTGGATGTGGTGATGGTTGTGGTTGTGGTTGTGGTGGATGTAGTGGTAGTCGGTCCTGCAACACAACAACGCCTGTGTCACTCCGAGTTGAATTGAACATTAATTTGGATATGTATCGAAATAATAAGGATACTTTTACTTGTCGAAACAACATCAACATTGCACAAATAAATACGTACATTACTAAATACCAACGTGACTTGCACACGTAAATACTTAATTTTGTTTGCGTATTTCTTCTTCTTCTTCTTCTTCTTCTTCTTCTTCTTCTTCTCTTCTCCTTCTCCTTCTCCTTCTCCTTCTCCTTCTCCTTCTCCTTCTCCTTCTCCTTCTCCTTCTCCTTCTCCTTCTCCTTCTCCTTCTCCTTCTCCTTCTCCTTCTCCTTCTCCTTCTCCTTCTTCTTCTTCTTCTTCTTCTTCTTCTTCTTCTTCTTCTTCTTCTTCTTCTTCTTCTTCTTCTTCTTCTTCTTCTTCTTCTTCTTCTTCTTCTTCTTCTTCTTCTTCTTCTTCTTCTTCTCTCAGATACTGGACGGGGCCCTTTGCAGGGATTTTAAAGTCCAACGAGAATGTGTGAGTCCACCACAGGTTACACATTTGCTGGTGGTGGTGTGGGATCTTTTATTTCCCCTGTCATAGATACCAGATAGAAGGGACCACCGGCTGTTAGTGTCTCTTCCGGAAGACACAGACACGCATTTACAGGTAACCAATTATGTATACATGTACATGATTCAGTGTGACGTTGAGAAATATGATCAGTCCGAATCTGAGCATTATGCCTCGCTAGATTCTGAATCATCGGAATCAAATGAATCTCCCCTCCTCCTCTGTACATCACCATATCTCTCATCCTCGTCCTCGCTGTCATCTTCCCCGCTGTCTTCAGCTGGCCCTCGTGCAGGTAGGTGCATCGGGAGAACAGGTTGCGACCACCCACCATGTCCAAGTGGCGAGGGGTGGTACTTCAGGGACGGGTGGCGCAGTCGCGCTTACATTTTTCCGGTCGTTAAAAACGTTCCGATTGACGTTTCCGCGCATGCGCAATAAATGTAAAATCATCAATGTGCAGCGAAACAACAAAGCATTTTCGGCATAAATGCCACGAGCTGTTCGTTAACTCTCCTGTAATGATTACTGTGAAGAGTTTCTTAAAATGTCGTTCAATGCAATAAAATATTACGCTTTTTATAAATCATTGTCACGGATTATGGCGCACTACAGTCACGTGATTTACGATTGCTATCAAAATATGCTTCAAAACTTGTTTGCCTCATGTTAATTTGCGACAAATAACTTTGCTGAGAGGTTATATACATCCTAACGAACAACCCGTAGTATTTATACCCTAAATGCTTTGTCTTTTCGCTGCACATTGATGATTTTTCATATATCGCGCATGCGCAGAAACGTCAATCGGAACGTTTATAACGCCGGAAAAATATAAGCGCTAAAGCGCATTGGATACACCAAGTAGTTGGCGCGGAGGCAGTATTGGCGTAGGCTATCTGCATCTGGAGGGAGACGGATGAATGATTTCTTCTTCATTCTCTTCCACTTCGCGGCACGGGTCTCAGCCATGGTGCTACTCTTATTGTCGCCGTAGATTATATATCGTGTGAACTCGAAGAGCTGCTCTACCACCTCCTCTTCAAGGTCAAGGCTATCTCCGCACCGCGACAGCTGCCGTCGCGCCACAGGGCTCTTGATCATACACTTGATCACCTGATCATACACCGACTTCTTATCCTTACCGTAGAAGCCTGAGTTGGCATCATAGCCAGTCATACAGTACAGCTGCACAATACAGTCCGCCCCCCCCCCCACCGAATCATGTCAGGTCAGGGCAGCGTCCAGGACCAGTGACGGTAGATGGCAGGGCAACCTGCAAAATGTTTAACACAAGCAGAGGTTGTAGCTATGTAGATTTCAAATTTGTCCATGCCTGCTCGTTCAAAGGGTGCACTCAAACACACCCTGCCACGTCACATCATCAGGGACCAGGTCAAACATACAGCTGTCCTAGATAGGAAATTCTGACAGTGAGTCCCAGGCCAGGACTAAATCTCGGGGCATGGCGAACAGAATTAGTAGATGAAGCACACCGGGAATATTTGTTAAGTGGGTTGAAATAGTATATATATATATATATATATATATATATATATATATATATATATATATATATATATATATATATATATATATATATATATATATATATATATACAATACAATACATAATGCGATTGCGACTCCAATATAATTTACTAATATTTAACAACATTATATATATATATATATATATATATATATATATATATATATATATATTGTATTCGTTTGGTAGTATTTTGAGCTTACTATACAGGCTATGTACCGAAGACTACTCACCGTCAGCTATACAGTAACCATACTGCATGTCTTTATCGAAGTTTGAGGTTGTGGCGCACCACGGTCTTTTAGGACCATCTGTGACGCACTGGTAGTATATCTTAGAACCGAATTTGAAGGGAAACACGCATTTTGTCCCCTCACCCTGCGCAGGTATCACGTAAACTAAACAAAACACATTTTCGTCATGTTGAGAAGAACGCTATGCTGTAATATAAACATTAATCCAGTTACACAGTTCAGGGCTAACAAAATCCTACGTATTTATTGTACATATTTATATACTTAAATCGTTAATTTTACCATTTATCATTATCATGTGCCTTAACAACTATATATGGACTTATTATCTTATTACTCGCATTTTAATTGGTAGCTGAAGACGAATATCCGATTTTCAAGTAATGTTTCATAGGATAATAACATATTTAGAGTCTTGAACACGGATAGAGAATAACAATACATTTCAAGAAACAATACGCGAAGTAAGAAAAGGAAGTGTCCTATCCCCATATCTTTTATCTCGTTATGTACCGAGTTCGTCGTACGTCCATTATTCAGGTAGATAAGTAGGTGGGTAACACTTGAATAATTTACGATATGCAGATTTAACAATATTTAATAAGATTGCCACATAGTGAGTTACCTCTAGATGGCAGATGGACTAGGAAGCCCTGTGACTTATCGTGAGTCCAACCTATCTATCTAAGTGTATCCCGGCCTTCTTAGATATATGTCGATTTTATTTTTAAATATATTAACACTACTAACACCTACACAATCAGCTGATGATATGTTCCATTCTTTTACTGTTCTTTGAGAACAAAAACGTTTTCTAATATCTAGTCTACACTGCTTCTTTGCTAATGTAACTCCATGTCCTCTAATACTTTTTCCTTCCTTAACCGAGAGAAAAATATTTCTGTCAATATCGTCATACCCATTCAATATTTTAAACACTTCTATCTGATCTCCTCTCAGTGTTCTAGTTTCTAGTGTTGTTAAACCACATTCATTTAGACGCATTTCATAACTAGTATTCCTGGGTTTATGAATAATTTTCGTTGCTCTCATTTGGATTCTTTCTAGCATATTAATATCCTTTTTGCGATATGGCCTCCATGCTTGCATACCATATTCTAAATGAGGCCTAACTATTGTTTTGTACAGCGGTATTATTAATTCTTTTTTCCGTGTACACTATATTACGCCTAGTTAATCCAATAATTTGGTTTCCCTTCGCTGTTGCAATTCCACACTGCACTGATACTTTCATATTAGCACTAATAGTTAATCCTAAACCCTTTCCTTTACGGTAGTATTTAGTACAGTACCACCCATTGTATAATGTGCATCTTCATTCCCATGTCCTGTGTGGAGGCACTTACACTTCCCAAAATTAAACAACATTTGCCATTTATCAGATCATTTGATCAACTTATTAAAATCATCTTGTAAATGTTGTCCCTCTGCATCACTTTTAATGATGACAGTGTTGTTAAAATATCATCCATGTACATAGCTATGTAATGTGTCAATACAACTGTGCCGGCTGCATATCATATATATATATGTATATATATATATATATATATATATATATATATATATATATATAAACAAACATATATTTTAACATATTTCCACGTTATTATTCAAAACATTTTTGTGGCGAACAAAGGTTTAACTAAAAACACGTGCGTATAACTTACATATTGCAACAGTACTACTGAATAGTAATAACTGCTCATAGTTCCATTTACCTATCTTAATGTTTTGTTTTCGAGCTTTACAAATTGCGTTAAGCCCATTTGAGTCAAAAGACTTCCTTGTTCACCTACCATCTAGAGTTGGTTCTCTATGTGGCAATCTTGTTAAAAATTGTTAAATTATATTTGAGTCACAACCGCAATATGCGTTATATTCATTTGCCAGTGTTTTGAGCTTATAATACAGGCAAGGTAACGAACACAACTCACCGTCAGCAATACAGTAACCATATTCCTTGTCTTTGTTGTAGTTCTTGGATGTGGCGCACCACGGTCTATCTCTATCGACTATGGTGCACTGGTAGTACGTGTGATGCTTATAGGTGAAGGGAAACACGCATGTTGTCCCCTTACCCTTAACAGGTTCCACGTAAACTAAATAAAACACAACACGGCTCAATTCATATTTTCGCGGTTAAACATTTTGAGAAGAACGCTATGTTGCAATATTAACATTATTCCAGTTACACAGTTCAGGGCTGTCAGAGGTTTCTGTCGTGTTATTGCAGCAGCTGATATGCAGAAGTCCTGTTGTAACCAAGCAGATAGCACAATTAATAGCAATTCGAATATATTGACTGCACAAATCTGATAGTTAATCAGTGTACACGTATAAAACAAACAATTCGAGACAGGCCCTTATAGGTGTGAATGGTCTTACTGTATACGAATTATATATAATCATCGAAGGTGTTACCATAGAGGTGGTTGCTAATTATATAAGCATCTGAGTATGCAAACAATACTTAATAATGTGGATTTGTTTATGTACTGTAAAAGTAAGTCGCTGTTCGATTAGTATCTACGCCATACGTTGTCACAAAAATGGCCTGGCCAAATCATTAGACATTCTGAAATTTCAGAGCAAATAATCCTCAGTAGTAAAATGTACAGTGGAATTACATGCACTGTCGTATAATGGAATGCTTGACGCAAATATTGGTATGAGGCAGGTTGACGTAAATACAGGCAGGTCTGCATTCTATCACCATTTATCTGTGTCACGGTTATTGAAAGGATTTGGAAACAAATGTCAAAGAAGAATTTTAGTAATACTAATTATGGTGGCAAGAAAAGTTAGTCCAAAGAATTATGGGTAAGCACCAACCAAAATCTAATCTAACATCAAATTAGATGAAGAACTTGAGTTGGATATGTCATACGCACAGGAATCCGGCTCACCACATCCAAAGTCACACGATAAAAAGTACACGGAAGGCAAATGGGAAACGGGAAGATCAAGGAATAGAGAAGAGGCGTGATGGCACAAAGAGGATGAAGAAGAAACTGGAAATGACTGCCCAACATTCTTAAGAGCCGCAGGGAAACATGGAAAGAAAAAACATACTTAAGCCAATTAAGTCCAAACATTTCCGAATATTATTTTGTTTTTGCCAATTCAAGTCACTGTGGTAACTTAAGTTGCCATAGATAACCAAATGTGCACTAAGCATGTAACCTGATATTTGCAAGTTACATTTATGTGTTACCCTTTTCACTTCTACCCACGCTTACCTGACAAACGAATTTTCTTTTAAATAAAGGTTTATAACGGCATTCCGGTATAAGTCAGAGCAATTTCAGTTGGCATAGCAATGCTCAAAAGCCGTGAAACGCCTCACCTGTGCTGCCCTCAGACCACTCACCTGTGTCAGCTGACCAAACCGGGGCTGCAAAAACAACCATGGAATTGATAGGGTCTATATATAACAACACCTAAATGAAATTGGAAATAAAATACATAAATAACCTTGTCATAACAAATAATACATGTAGGTTGACTAGTTTGATATGCATTAACATATTAATAGTTATATAGCCTATCAAATTAATATTATCCTCGAAAAAACAAACAAATGATTAATGGTTTAACAACATTCGATACAAATGATAGACAGTTCTTAACATATGAGTTCATCTGTACCATAAACTGTTACTATTGACTTTATAGTTCACTGCGCAATTATTATCGTGACTTGGTTGACCCTGAGGGCTGATTTCTGACGAACTAGTCTAGTTACCGTGTTTTAGACGCACATACACACACACAAACAGATAACACACATATATACAAGGCCATATATATATATATATATATATATATATATATATATATATATATATATATATATATATATTAAAGATAGCGACCTACAACGTCAGAACTCTAGTAAGAGATGAACACATACAGGAACTCGAAGAAGAACTTAGGGAAAATAGAGAATCGCAGAAGTGAGAAGACTAGAGGAATGGTGTTTCACTACCTTACAAATCGGCCACCTACTGTACCATTCTAAGTCAAACAACGGCCAAGCAGGAGTAGGCTTTCTCATAAACAGGAAATGCAAAGACCACATTGTGAGGGTAAACAGCGTCAGCCCAAGAGTAGCAGAACTTTTTCTCTGCATAACAAAGCGCTACAAACTAAAGATAGTGCAAGTATATGCACCCGACGAAGACATCAATAACGATGAGACTTTACGGAAACCAAACCACTATACGATAGTGATGGGAGACTTCAATGCTCAAATATGGAAAAATAACAAACCCTATGGAAACGGCAACGGGCACGTTTGGGCTAGGATTGAGAAACGAAATAGTAGAAACCTTGGTAAAATGGGTAACATCAAGACAGGTGGCAGGAGATGGATGTGGAAAAGTCCAAACGGTGTAATGAAGACCGAAATTGACTACATCCTAACAAACAGGTCATACATCGTCGCAGGCGTAATATTCTTCAACCAAGTCAACACTGGAAGTGACCACAGACTGGTTATGAGCAACAACAAACTGGACGTAGATGTGGAACGGAAAAATGATGACCAATAGGCCATCAAGAGTAGATGCCACACGAATAGGATCAAAGAAGATCGAATTCCAACTTGAACTGAGAAACCAATTCGAGACACTACACTAACTAGACGACATCGAAACCATGAGCAATTAACAAGCCAAATAAATCGAGGATATAATCACCAGCACGAGCCCTGATGAAACGACGAGAAAAAGCGGGAAACGTCGACACGAAAACCAGCCACAAGAGCAAGCTGGATTCAGAAGCGGATATTCAACGACAGACCACATCGATGTCGTGAACCAACGGAAGGAGAAGTGTAGATAATATAATATTTCACTCAGCATCGTATTCGTCGACTATGAGAGAGCCTACGACTCAGTACAAACCCAAGCAATACTGACTTCGCTTTAAGAACAGCTCGATGACAGTCCACATACACAAGGAAAGCAACACGATCAACACCAGGAGAGGTGTACGACAGGGAGATACCATATCGCCCAAGCTGTTCACGGCAGCACTCGAAAGCATATTCCGACGACTGACTTGGGAAACCAGAGGTTTGAAGATAGACGACGAATATCGTAGGCATCTTTGCTTCGCCGACGACATACTCATGTGCGCTAATATACCACATGAGCGACAACAAATGCTATAGGAATTAGCTGATGAAAGTGACAATCAGGGTGTGAAGATGAACAAGTCGAAGACAAAGGTGATGGTGGACACGAGACAAGGAGATTCAAAGAAGAATCCGGATGGACAGCATTCGCCAAGCACCGCGACATCTTCAAGGATAACATTGGAACATGCTTGAAGAGACAAATCTACAACTCATCCGTACGTCCAGCAATAACATACGGCTCGGAAACATGGGCAATCACCACCCATGCAAAGAACAAACTAGCAGCCGCACAAACAAAGATGGAAAGGAGTATGTTAAACGTCACATACAGGGATAGAAAAACAAACATCTGGGTAGGAGAAAACACCATGGTCACAGACGTAATTGAAAAAATATGATATCTATATATATATATATATATATATATATATATATATATATATATATATATATATATATATATATATATATATATATATATATATATATATCGCACACACATTTCCGCGGAGATGCGTGGATGTACTATATTATATATTTTAAATATGTATGTATGTATTCGTTTTACATTTTACATTACAACATGTGTAAAGTTCCGTCCATAGCAGACCAATGTATCACATGTTTCTTCTCGACACGTGCAAAGGTCAGTGCACGCCAGGCCAGTTTTAGAGCATGCGCAATGCCCTGCGTAGGGTTTCCCGCTTTTGCATCGACAAACCTAAAGCTCCCGACACGCCTGGAATTTCAGGAGGCACTGATCAAAGAGGAGATAATATTCCATCATCGAAGTTCCAGCCAAAGTCCATTAGCCACATAACCCAAATATCATATGTTTGTCTGGAAGATGCTGTTCCTGCCGTGCAAGTGCAGGAGTCCATCCAGTTGTTTTCCTGAAATGTCGTGTCTTGTCTCAACAAATTGCTGCACTTGATTTGTCATATGTCCTTATGACGAACTTCTCAACCAGCTTTAATGCTGGGCAAGGCAATTCTTCCTTGGCAAATGGTGCTTCACTATGGTTTCAAATGCATCTGTCACATCAGGACCTTCATACCTAGCCTTCCAAGCCTACCTTTCCCCCACGCCATGTAACGCTGAAACTACAACACAGCCCGTCATGGGATGGTAGGTCAAGAGTCCCTAAGCTTTCCGCTCTGCAAGGCGGTTAGAATCGGCGTGGACGTCTATGTTTAAGTTTCGCTCTCATTATGATAGAGAGCGGGAAAAGTAGTTTCACGTGTGCATAAAACGTGTGTAAAAATACCGAGGACGCCATCGTTGATTTTGCAACGTCAAACTTGCCAAACGGTGATCAATGCGTCTGGCTTGATTAATTGGTCATATCCCGTAATTGGGGTGATTCTATATGAAGTCAACAAAATTCTAGACATCTTCCAAGGCCACCGACTCAGGTTTGCCACATCGTGAGTAGCAGTACGTCTATAACGTACAATGAATGAACAAATGGAAAATGTTAGGCTTCAACTCCTAAGGAGATCACGCCCACTTTTCCCGTTCGCGACTCAGGAACGTTTATTCATACGGTGCATTACAAGCCAATAGCCAATATCTTGGAAATGAATTGGAGTTGAATGCTGACAATTGATTCCACCACCTCTTACATACGATTATTGATTGTGGTTTTGTTTTACTTGTCGAAATATTTATCAACAGTAGAAAGATTGACTATACCGATGTCTTAATATGACAGTTAAGAATTGCTCATAACGTTTCCGGCCGAAAAAGGGACTTCTACAATTTAAGTCGCAGTTACTGTACTGCATTTCTACAAAACAAAGATACCCAAATTTCGTACATTACAAATATGTGTATATAGTATTAGTAGTGATGTGTTCAGTTATTATTGTTCGTGGTGTCATCACATGCAGTCGGCTAGTCGCCTACCCCAAACCTCGGATCCAATCAGCTGACAACATATCAAGTTTATCGTACCTGTCGTCTGAATGAACAGGAACCCCGTAATGGATAACCACATCTTATTCTGCGGTTATGTCCAACGATATGATCTAGAATAAACATAGAAATAAAAGTGAAAAACAATATAATTAGTTAATTTCTTTATTTTGCCGGCTTGATTTAATAACTGTTTGCGCGAGTATATATGTATGTATTATGCATATATGTATATTCATATATATGTGTATATATATATATGTGCATGGTGGAAGGTGGAAGTAGCACTACGCAATATGAAGAATTGGACAGGAACAGATAACAACCATATAAACATCGACACATCGAAAGGAGGAGAATATACCATATCATAGACACTTGCTTAGCTGTACCCTAAATGCTTATCAGAAAGACGAATACCTACTGCGTGGAAGAACGCTAAGATCGTGATAATCTTCAAGAAGGGAAATAAGAAAGCCCTCCAGAATTACAAACTGATATGTCTACTATCAGACACCTAAAAGTACTCAGGTAAGTACCAACGAAAACGTTGGATATAACACTCGACAAAAACCAGACACTCAAAATCAAAATCAGGAGAGGTGTACGACAGGGAGATATGCTATTTACGGCAAAGGCAACGCATATACCAACGACTGGCTTGGAAAACCATAGGTTTGAAGATAGAAGTCGAATATCTGCGTCATTTTCGCTTCGCCGAAGACATATTCATATGCGCATCACTTGAACTAGAACAAATACTACAGGAACTAGCTGATGAAATAAAAAACATAACACAACGCTGAGTGACTCTGAACTACAAACACGAAACAGACACTGACTATTTATTATATAACGACTTGCCCACACAGTGTAGACATTACACGCCTCCACAATTTTCAACAAAATTTGGCGGTACTGAACGGGCAAACAATCCGAATGTCATACACTTCAATGCCCGCAGTTTAAGAGCAAACGTAGATAACATGAAGGACACTCTCCGAGACTAGAGTATAAATTCCATATTATTGCAATTTCGGAAACTTGGTTTAAAGAAAACAATTGGGATGGAAATGCAGTAATCCATTTTGTGTCGCATTTTCAGGTTAGAAACTGTACTGCAACACAAGAAACAACAAGACAGGCGGTGATGTTGCATATTTGTATGCGAATATCTGCTTATAAATTGTAAATCTCCTAATATTTGCTTACGGAACATATCATATAGGATTGATGAATGTTTCGAAAGTATTTTTATTGAACTACATATCGTCGCCTCAGTTCAATAAGGTTGTATCTGCATTTTGGTAATTGTGCAGAAGAAGCAAAAGAAGATTTTCATTTGATACTGTGTCCTAAATAACTTGCATACAGTGTTATTGTTGTGTATGCATATATATGTCAAACATATATTTTATTTGGTGTATGCATTAAACAAAATAATATTACGCAATACTGTAAAATAGGTCAATAGTGTAGTTACAACCTTATTGCACGGAGTTCCACAACAAACTCCCCAATGAAAATGGAGATACAACCTTTGGTGATCATCTATTATTTTAATAACAAACCGACATTTGTTACAGTATTAGTCATATTTCTTATGTCTTGACACTTTTATGTATCTAAATGTATATATGTATGTTTGCACTTTCATATACCATACCGTAATACCAATTATTCATAAAATGCAGTAAAGTTTCAGATCAGATGTCAGTTCAGGATATTGTTGCATAACATTAAATGCACATGACTAATACATTACTGAATGTCATATATTAACTATAATGTCTAACAAACCTGGTGACACGTCACACATTCACATTGTGTCTGATTGGAATTACATTGTCATGCTTGAGTTCATTTATGCTTCAGTGACTTAGAATACAATACAATAAAACTGTATTGTCCCGGACTAGGAAATTGATTTTGCAGCTTTCGTCATAAAAATATAAACTACAGAAGTAGAGAAATTAAATACAGATAAATTCATTATTAAAATAGTATGTAAACATTAATTATAATAAAATACAAGAATACTCTATAATGTAATTTAAAATTATGGTTATAATTATAATTGAAAATAATAGAAAAAGGACGGTAGATGCTAGGAATCAGCCTCGAAGTGCACAGGATCTGAAGATCCTTGTACTTGGCAGCAGGCTGTGTACAGATGTACCAGGTTAGGGTTTGGTGTTGGTCGCCTGCTATGCTAAAGTAAATCCATACGAACAAAGCCATTGTCAAAGGCATACTTCAGGTAGAGAGCAGGGATAAGCACACATGGACACAAGCCCAGTGGGGCTTACACATACTGGAACTGGGAAGAGTAGACAAATGATCAATGATTTTGCTGACTGCATATTAATGGTGGTTCCAAGGGGTGTCACTTGCAGGTGGTCAGGGCTTAAACCAACAGTAGGCCTTGCCATTGTGATAAGACAGATAAGCCTGATCACTTTGTAATTAGCCTCTCCATGTATAAACACATGTTATTTATTAACAGTATTTCAGTAGATACCTTTCTTCCAACATATTTGGCAGAAAACATGGCACTGCTGCTGGATGGCTTAAACAATATAGTTAAGTTAATTTGTGTTAATTAAAACTGATCACTTGGAGTCTAGACTGGCTGGAATATCTGTGGAGTTCCGTTAAGCATATTATATAATTAGTGATTATAATTTAGAAAGAACTGTTGATTTAAGAGGGGATGTGAGCTATATTATTTTTGTTCAGTGTTGTTTACTTGGTTTGTTTGTTAGTTATGCTAATTATTACCTGCTGGACTGCTAGGACATATCCACAGCATGATGGCTGACAGTGTCCCAGGCAACAAGGTTGTAAGTGGCAGATACAACCTTGTTGCACGGAGTGATTTCACTCCTCTGTAGATACAACTTTTTTTAATTGGGCTCTACAGACAAATAGGCTGGGAGTGCAGATATAACATTCTTACACTAAGTAGACATGTGCTATGGGACTTCAGAATTGCAAAAATCCAGATTTGAGAAAAATGTCAGTTACAACCTTATTGCACTGAGGCGACGATATATGTAAACACACAACAAGTCAATCTATATATATATATATATATATTGAGAGAGAGAGAACACCGAATACTAGCATTAGCAAATTTAATGATAATTTATCATATATATATATATATATATATATATATATATATATATATATATATATATATACTGGGACATCTCACCAGTAAAGTTATTTACATGGTTTTAACATAGATCTATTACACTGTGAAGAACAAACTGAGTCACAACATTTCCTTGATCAAATGTTCAGGTCTGGATTGTAGCCCTTGAACACCAGGCCAACAAGAACAACAGCCACAACTGCAACTATAATAGATAACATTTTCTGTTCTGAGCTAAGCAGAAGCAAAATGTGCGGCATTGTTTTAAGCGATGCTACATATGCCAATTTTCATTCTGTGTATTAATAGTACTGATGTGGTTAATTATAATGTTCCATAAGTGAAATATAACAGAACATTAGACGTTGATGCTTTAAGCAAATTTGAATAAGACTTAAGCCGTAACAACTGAGAAACTGTACTGAGCGAACGGAACCCTAATTTAGCATACTTGCAATTTATGCAAATACTAAGTAACACCTAATATTATGCTTGTCCTGTCAAAATAACTATGTATCTAGAAAACACTAAACGGAAGGAAAAACCTTGGTTGTCAAGAGGCCTAAAAATGGTTGCATAAAAATAACTTGTACTTAGCATTTCTAAAAGGAAGGTCATTATTAACAGAAAGTCGCTACAACTACAAAAACAAGTTAACAACAAGTTTGCGTATTGAAAAAAACACCAACACCAATGAAACGTGGAAAGTTCTTAACACTATAATTGGCAAAAGAAAATCGGAAGCAATATATTCAAATTAATTCATTGTTGATATCGATCGGGTAACATTAGACAATGAAGAAATTGCAAATAATTTCAATAACGTCTTTGTTAACATACCAGGTAAGTACAAACTTATCTAACAGTATAGAGCCCTGCCTGAGAACACAACCAACTGACTTTCTAAAAAAACAGTTATCACAGTCAATGTGTATATATCCCGTTACTCAGAAAGAGGTAATCGAAATTGTGCCAGCGTGCAAAAGTACCACTTCGTACGGACACGACGAAATCAGCATGAGCACTGTTAAACATGTAATAAAGCAAATTGTAAAACCGCTAAGCCATATTTTAGCAGATCATTAATCACCGGAATATTTCCAAATGACATGAAAACAGCAAAAGTTATTCCTGTTTTTAAATTAGAAGATCGCCTCCTATTTTCGTACTGTAGACTGTTATCTATCACTGTTACCCCAATTCTCTAAAATATTTGAAAAAAGCATTATTGGGGTCTTTATTGATCTGAAGAAAGCATTTGACACAGTTGATAATAAAATACTGGTAAGTAAGTTACAATGTTAGGGAATAATGAGTTTCGCATTGGATTGGATTAAAGGTTATTTACCCAATCGTAGTGAGTATAACAACAGTAATTCAGACCTAAAGAATATCAAGTGTGGAGTCCCACAAGCATCAAATCCTGGGCCCAGTACTATTTATTTTATACATAAATGACACGTGTGTCAGCATGTATAGTTAATAACGAATTAGAAAACTAGATATATCCATCCTCTGCGGCGTGTGCGCTCTAGACGGCTGGCGCTATTTATAGACCACTCTCGCGCAGGCCAACTCGTATGTTTCAACCTGATGTGGTCCCGTTTTCTCGAGCGACTTCGGAACTTATTAGCGCAACTGTTTTGTATCAAACATCGCAGGTTACGAGTGCTTTAAGTTATATTCTCGAAACAGTCACGATATTAATGTTCGCAAATGACCTGTGAAATGTGGCATATGTTTCAACCTGGTGTAAAACTGACTAAAGGCTGAAGTTACGACTTACGCCCGGCAACTGCGAAGCGATGCCAATACTGGGCCATTTTTGTATTGAATTGAAATAAATTTTCAACAATAACAACAACAACTACGACTACTACTACATTATAAATACAGTGCATACAATACAAATTGTTGAAAAAAGGGTAAAAGAAGTACAATACTTATCATGTTTATCCTTATAATTTCTTAATTTCATACATAAAGCATCTGGACAGTGCAATAGAAGGTGCAACAACATTAGTTATGTGTGTAACCATACAACATTTAATTAAAAAAACATTGTGACATTTATTGATTTATTTTTATATAACAATAAACAAACTGAATGTTAAATTTTAGTATTTAATTTATGTTGACAAATATGGTCTAGGACTCTAACACATAACTATTCAACAGTCAGCAGTACCACTTTTTGAAATGATGAAATATTTTACACCTAATCAGTGAATTATCGAGGGAGTTCCAAAGTGTAACTCCAGTAAATACACATACTTTTTAACTTAATACGTACATTGATTTGTTTGAACTTACATTTATGCCTGAATGAATATCGTGATTCATTTATTTTGAACAATTATTGTACATTCATTGGTAATATATAACAATATGCCTTAAACATAATTATAGCAGGTTTTAGCTTCACAAGATCTGGTAATTTAAGAATATGTACATTGTGAAAGAGTACATTTGTATTATCAAGTCTTTTGGCACCACAAATTAATCTTATAACCGTTTTCTGTAATAAAACAAAACAATGAATATGTGTAGCATGTGTTACCCCATACTTCAGCATAATACATAATATAAGGCATGAAAAGAGAATAGTACAAACTATGCATACAATGTTTGTTAATCAAGGAACTGGCTCTATACATAATAGCACAACATTTTGACACAAATATCTGCAGTTATTCTGCGATTACACAAAATCATGTAATTTGTTTTTGATATATTAAGAGGCAATCTATTAACAGAAAACCACGTCTGCAGTTGTTCTAATCCACCATTTATCATCCGAACAAGTTCATTTAAGTCTCTATCACCACATAATAGATTTGTATCATCAGCAAATAAAATATACTTGAACACTTGTGAGACTTTACAGATGTC
This sequence comes from Ridgeia piscesae, assembly GCA_025642075.2. Lineage (NCBI taxonomy): Eukaryota > Metazoa > Annelida > Polychaeta > Sabellida > Siboglinidae > Ridgeia > Ridgeia piscesae. Next base: position 169,293 of record JAODUO010001183.1, on the reverse strand, counting down.
ATTAATATACATGATAAATAATTTTGGTCCCAAAATGGAAACCTGGGGACACCACACGATACATTTAGTATTTATAAATGACAGTTATTAAAACTAACAAACTGTTTTCTATTTTGTAAATAAATCTGAATCCATTCCTGTGCGATACCACGCAAACCATAGAAATGCAGATTTTTACACACTATATCATGATCAACAGTATCAAAAGCCTTTTAAGGTCAATAAATACTCCAACAGTGTACTTTTTTCTAATGAAATTGTGATTTCTTATACCAAAGTATAAAAGAACCTCAGTTGTTGACATGCTAGATCTAATCCTATACTGACTTGGAGTGAGTATGTTACATTTATTAAGGAACATGTCAAATCTGTTGTTATATAGTTTCTCCAACTGTGGTAATAAAGATATTGGCCTGTAATTTGTAAAAACGTTTTTGTCTCCATATTTATATAGTGGAATAACTTTAGCTATTTTCATTTTGTTTGGAAAAACACCTGTTTGAAATGAAACATTACGTATATGAGCAAATGGCTTAACTAGTTTGGAAATTACATTCATAAGCAGGCTCATGATAATGTCACTGAAGTCAGTTGATCTTTTAATTTTACCATTTAGAACAGTTCCAATAATTTCTAGGTCATCAACAGGATTTAGAAACATAGTATGTTCAATGTTTTCTTCTAAGTAATCATAAATATTGTATCGTTTTTAGTTAAGGGGATATGTTTTGCTAAGTTGGGGCCAACATTTGTAAAGAAGTTATTAAATCCATTAGCAATATCATCTTTCTTTGAAATTCTCTTGTTTTTTTAATAAAGTATTCTGGATATGTTGGCTTAGTTTTGCCTTTATTAATTACTTCATTTAGTATTTTCCAGGTCTCTTTAACATTTGCTTTTTGTTTTTCTAACAACGAGCTATAACGTTTTTCTTTTATTCTTAATATAGATGTTAATTTATTTGTGTACGTTTTGTATGTTTGTTCTGCTTCTGCAGATAATTTCTTGTTTGTGTATATATAGCAACACCACCCCCTCTTCGTGTGCCCCTTGTAATATGAAATGCATCATAATTGTTTATACTAAAGTCACTAATTAAGTTTAGTTCCATCCATGTTTCAGTTATAGCTATTATATCAAAGTTTACGTTTAGTTCTAAAATATAGTCGTTAATCTTGTGAACATTTGTTTTTAGATTTCTGGCATTAAAATGTATAACAACAATCCATTAACCCCACCAATTTCCTCATTGTATTGTAAATCAGTATAATTCTTACATTTTTTTATTGTAATTTTATTTATTTGGATCTATGTCATTTCCAAAATTGTGAGGACTACAGTCTGAGTAATTGAAAGAATTTAAATTAAATTGTGAACAATTATCCATTAACATATAATGGTCATAAATATCTTCAACAGAAGAATTTTCATAAACAAATTCATCACCACTGATTTCCTGAAAGGGAAATACTTCACTACCTGATATACAAAGATGTTTATGCGGTTGACCTGATTTACACAGTTCACACTTGTCCATAAGCCCTCAGTTCAGCATCTGTAGTAATATTTACTACGAGTCCATTTTTGTTTTTCACCATAATCTTCCCAGCAACTGTCCAGCAGTCCATGATCTGTCCTTCTTTTTTCAACGTCCTTGTGCGATATGCAAGCGCACCACGGGTTGCAGTCAGATCTTCGTTTACGAAGACCCTCCTGTGACCATCTTTGTTTCTGGTTTTCAGGTTGAACCTTGCCTTGTATACTCTGTCTCACGTTATCTCTGTTGAATCTGATGATGATGTTTCGTTGTCTGGCTTTCCCATTTCTGTCCACCTTAGGTCCAAGGCGATGGGTCCGTTCGAATTGGTCTCTGGACACTGGCACTTCCATGTCATTGTTGATGATTTGTTATGCCTTCGACTACGTTGTCCGTTTCCGGAATTCCACTGAACCTGAGGTTCGAGCTCCGTGATTACTGCTCTACCTGGTCAGAATCAGAATCAAGCTCCAGTGTTGCCACTTTCCTTTCAAGTTTTTGGATTTATTCATCGCGCTCTCTCAGACTTTCTGTTAGCGCAGAGACTTGTTTTGTCAGGTAATCGAGCTTGTCGACCTGTTCTTGTAGGTAAATAGCCTTGCTTAGCTTCGCTGCTACACGAGCGTCACCAAATAGTGCTATGATTGTCATGGCCAATGTGTGCGTGTCAACGATTGGGATCTCATCCCGGTCCTCCCTTCTTTCATTCGATTTCTGTTTGTTTTTCTGGGATGGCAAGGTCGTGGTGTCGTGGTGCAGTGGGCGATAACGTGACTATCGTAGTTTCGTGGACAAGTGCAAGTGCTCGTTGGCAGTTTCTTGCCAGGTTTAAGGTTAATGGCACATGTCACCACTTCCTAGGTTGAATGTTCTCATCAGTCGATCGGCTTTAATGTCTTAATCCATAGTTTTTGTATGTTGTTCGCTGTAAATCCGAGATCGATTTAGGAAAACATGGTGCCACCTATCGTTTTTATCAATGACAATCAATGTCAATGAATAGTGAATTGAATTTTAAATCCGTAAATTGAATAGTAGGTTAGCGTAGCTAATAATATATCTCAGATTGCTATTTCTCCGTTAGTTATGTGCATGTTACAACCAACATGTCGCCAACATGTAATGTTGCCAACATATATTATTACATATTGTGTAATTATATATTACTAAATACTATGTAACGTACACTATCATTGACTATAACTGTGCATTTGTCACTTTTTTCTGGAAGAAAAATGCTTCGGTTACAGCTTGGCCTGGTACGGATATGGAAGTCGGAACGAATAATTAAATCCATTTGTTGACAAAGTTGACGACCGGCATATGTCGACGGCATGGTCATACTCATAACAACAACGTCAAGGCAAAAAATATCACATTTCTAAGACTAAGACTAAGTCTAAGAGTACGCCAAACCACACTTTAAAGCAAAGATATGCATGGAAAACAGGCGTAATGTATTGACTGGTATTTTAATTGAAGTCCACTTTAATGCAACTATCCAGTTGTCCACAGCCAAATAAGTCTTCAAAAAGTTAGCGATTAAAAGCATGCTAAACGATGACTTGTCTACATGACATTAGGCTTAGCGTATTTACACGTTGATGTTTGCAGTGCAGTTTCCGGCTTTGCCAAGGTCAAGGTTGTTGTGATGTTTAATAATCAATATTTGACCAACTTTAGGCTGCATTTAATTTAAATTAGGTAATCTTCCAGTTAACTAGTATACATTATTAGGGTCTTTTAAAACAGTTTTACCACCTGTTTTCGATGTGTTCAGGTCATTCTACATCATTTCAGTTACAAAGAAATCAGATCTAATTTTTTATTGTGATTTACATCGTCGAGTAAATAAGCCGATGTCACAAGGTGTGAGCGGTTACCGCAAACCAGACGCATCAGAGCCGCAAAGGCGATGTCTTGCGATTTGTGAATATGTCCCAAAAAACTAAGGCTACATCATTAATTTTTATTCTGTATAATGTAGATGTATTTGTTTTAAATTTAGATTGATAAACACTTTTGCTAATTGCTTTTTATTTCTACTTCGCGACGCACAAGCAAGACATCGCCTTTGCGGCTCTGATGCTTCTGGCATGCGCCAACCGATGTCACAGGACGACCGCCCTGTGACAGCGGCTTATGGCCTTATTTACGTGATTCGACGGCATTAAATTGCTCTAAAACTCAATAAGAAATTAATATCTGACTTACTTGTACCGGAAATGATGTAGAATGACATTCCAAACACAATTTCGGTTTAGTTTAGATTTTGGCTCTCTCTACACTCTTGTAAATTGAAAATGTTCAATAGCGACATTCCCGCTAATGTTTACACTGTGTGTCACCGAAATAGTTTAATCAATAATACGGCGGCCGCTTTTATAAGATTGCAATGTAAATATACGCACAACGAGTACAAAGCTATACGTTGTTGCCAAATGATCAGCTTGGCATATTTTCAAAGACTTTTTTGACAAGTACTATGTACGTTTTGCCAAACTGTACTAACTGTATATATTATCGATTTGTATCATGGCGAAAGGTCTCCGTAGCTTATGATTTCCGTAAGGATCACATTAGTGAAACGACTTTTGGAAGTTTTCTTAAAATTATATATAGATTTTAAATAATAGTTTGTTCTCTTATATTGACCCTAAAGGACTGACATATTATTTCTCCATTTGTCGTCCCCTTTTCGTGGACAAATTCAATATGGCGCCACCAGTCCCCGAAAGTCCATTATAATCCATATATCTTTGGCAATCTTTGGTAACTTGAACTCGTTTTTATATGGTTTGAAGTATGATGCATCTAATGCAACCATTATTTTGATGAAAATAACATAAATTATACCAGCCATATAGGTGTTCAAATAGCCATAAAACATAGGATCCTAAATATGTCTGAACACACATTTTAAGTGTTTTATACGAAACTTATTTCAAGTTCATGTATTAATATGGAGACATATATGGTTCACACTGCAATATAAAGGTAAACATTATGGTAAACCATTATATTTCCTGTCTATGGCCCTCAGTAGTATTTTGTGTCGATATGTGAATGTACGAATATATGCTTTGTTAACTTGCGTTTCTTTGGTATAGTTGCACACCGATGATTGTAGATATCTTGCCATTCTAAATATGACGCAACAATATAAATACATTGTAAATAAACCTGGGCATTAATCATGAAATAGCAATTTATACCAACATGTATTCGTACCTCCGTATGAAACACGTTTGGAAAGACACCTCAGTCATCATATTCGTCTGCAAGATGACGCTCCTATTCACTCTGGACGTCTTTGTCCAGAATGTTGACGCATGTCTATTCAGCTGCTTCACACTTGCACAGTTCTATACATGTCACGATGTGTGCCTTACATGAATATCTAACCTTACACTAGCTCACAGCACTGCTACATTCCATCAGTTTCGCAAATGCCTCTGGTGCTGGTGATACTTCTGAAACGGTGGGAATGTATGTTCCGTCATTATCCGCGTGTCATCCTAGTCCTACATAATTCAGCATAAGTGGGTTCTGCAACTATGTCCTGTGCCCAAATGTTGGTTTGGTAGTGTACAGGCAGTATGTGCTGAATGATGGCACCCAGTGTAGGAAAGTGTTTCTCTACTCCGTGTTTTGGCTTCAGTTGCTTGAACATGTGCTATCTTACCTGCATCACCGCCACAGCAGTAGGGTTGAAACCAGCAACTGTTCTTAGCCACATAGCACCTGGTCTAACGGATACGCTCCAACCTCAAGGTCACCAAGGGCGCTAATTACATCGTCGGGAGCTTTCAGGAACGTCTTGAAGTATGTAGGTGTTCGTTTTCCCTGTGGCCTGTGTCCAGTGTCCAGTGATGTCTGCACCAGTAAGTGCATGCAACCCTGATGGAGCTGCTTGTCTTGTAAGGACCCAGAGTATCGTAGATAGGCTTGAGTTTGACAGAGCGGTAACTTAGCTCCTGTGCTCATCAATATGACGCTCTCTGCGCTAAGTTCTGGAACTGTGCACAACGCCATCACAAGTACATCTGTGTCACTGAAATAAATTTCCACAATGATACCTAGATCACCCAGTGGCACAACTGCAAACAGTGTCATCAACTGCATACATTGTAATCTGCTTACTTCTGTGTACTGCGAACTCTGCAGATGAATGGGCTACAAAGACACCTTTTTTTACAAGGTTCAAAGTGATGGTTACCTCTGTTTCCTTGCTATTGAGGAATGCCTTTAAATTTGTGTAGGTGTGTTATCAATGACCTTGTTGCCGGGGTCAGAAGGTCTGCCAGCTGTTCTTAGTTGTCTCGTATGATCTTTCAGCAAATTGTGAAGTAATCATCAAAAAGTAAGTATGCCTCGCAGTAGCCGAAAGACTTGTTGTCATTTGCGCGAATAAAGAATGTTGAAAGGTCTTGACAATTATCAATGTGACTTTTGTGAACATTCAATTCATGCACAACAGCCATGCCATCGATAATGATATCTGGATGCTTTACCTCAGTTAGATATGCTCTATCATCCATCGTAAGTTTGTTCTGGCACACTGACATTGCTGTCGCATGAAACACATTTTTACACTCAGGTTACCATCAGGGTTATCAACACAACAGCGAAGCCTTTTTTGCCGATGAAGACCTGAGTGCACACAGTTCCCAGTGTTCTGCTGCACTCTCTCGGCAGCTTGAGTTACGCATTGTTGAACTCTTTGTATGGAAAGCCAACTCCAGACTTTGAGAGGACTTCCGCTAGTTTCTGGCTTCTCCACTGGTCGCAGTATGTGACATGCCAAGCATTAAAAGAGTTTCGACAGTTGATCGGAAACCAGGTGCATCTACTGACTTGGGCGTATATAGTGCTTGGCAATCAGATATGTGAATCTGCATGATTTCGTAAGATACGAATGTTGCTGATCGATGCAGGGCGTGCTTCCGTTTTGACAGTGTATACCCCTTTCAGCATCTACAATATCATATTGTGGAGTTACTATGGAACTCCAACTTCTTCAACATCATCTAGCAATCCGTTAAAACCCCACGGGTCTTTCTTTGCCTGCTTAGTTGCCTTGCGCAGATTGCCTTTACTAGCTATCTCTCCTATTGCTTCATGTTGTGCCTCCATAGAATGTATTAGCATGGTTTTGTTCCTATGTGTTGGCGCTGTGAAGTGTACGTTAGCAACATTCTGTTGAATGTTCTCCCTCAGCAGTTGACTTTCACTCATGGTACTCGTGTATCTGGAGACATTTAATGAAATAAAACAAACCATTGGTCAATTATCAGTTGAGAAATAACGTCCAAGGAAATATGTGATTTACTGCCGATTACGACAGACTAACAAAGCGAAATGTACTGTATCCGAAGCGTATGGGCATAACTATAGTGTTTTTGAGAAAGGTCGGATCTGACGTTCTACTGAAATGAACGTAAATCTTAATTATGGGATATATTACCATACATATACATTAATAGAAACGCTAAGCAATCGTTGTGTCCAAAAGCTATTTGTATTATTATTATTTTCGGTATGTAAAATGGCTTTAAAGTGCTAATACCGAAACTGAAAAAAACGATTTTGAAAAAACAGCTGAATGTAAAGTAAAAAACAACCGATTGGTATATTGTTCATATATCCATCACAAATGCAGATATTAAATATAGTTTGCTCCTGCTGGACTTGCCTATTAATAATCTTTCCAAATATGACAGGAAAGTATGTTTTACATCCAACATTTGCTGTCCGTATTTTGATACATACAATGGCAAGTATAACTTTATTTTCGTTTCTTTCATCAAAATAATAGTTGCATTCGATTTCTCATACGTCAAAACATATAAAACGGCTCATAGTTCAAGTTTCTGTGCCGTTTGTTACCATTGTAAGACTCATGACACTGTTTAATGATCTTTCACGAATAAATCTATGTCACGCCGTGCTTCCGTAACAATATCAGTCTAAATATTGTACTATTTTGCAATTATGTATTACTATACGCCATTCTGACATAATCTTGTAAATGTGTCGTTGCCGAATATAAATGTTAAACACTTGCACATGATTAGAACCCGGGTTCCCTCTAGTCGATAGTCCACTGCACCACTACGCTACTACAGTGGTGGGTTCGAACATTCCGTCAACATTAAACTTGTTGTTGACATTCTCTTTCCCAAAATGTTTGTCTACGACGAAAACATATGATAATTTGTCAATGGTCCTAAGACGAAATGCACTTTGAAAGAAATGACGTGTAATAATCACCGCCTGGGAGGAGATCCCAACATTAGCGTTGACGTCAGTCGTTGTGGGGATTGCATATGGCATTATAAGATTATATGGTCACCTCGATTATTTTGCTCCTCGCGTTTCAGACTAATTTCACGAAAAACCAAACCTACCAAGATTCCCCTGTGACATACGTTCTACTCCTGGGGCCGGTTTCACAGACCCTGCTTACGACGTAGTAGAGGGCAGTAACTCGTCGAAAGCCTAAAACGTCGTAAAGGTACGCTAGTTGCGTTTCACGAGTCTGCTTCATAGTTGCACTTAGGGTGCATATTGTACTTAGTAGGCTTAACTTTACGCCAGTTGAAATATTTACGTGATGCTCCCTAAGTTCGTTGATGCTCCCGACACGCCCAGTCTCAACTTATTATTTTTAATGTTTACACTGGATATCCTATACATCCATCATAGCTTGTCAGTTGCTATACGAACGGCAAAGGCGGTGTGGTGGTCCCAGATTCGACCAGTCCAGGATTCGTACGAATCTGGGACCGCGACGGTAGCGGTCCCAGATTCGTACCGAGCCAGGATTCGCCTTTGTTGCTAACGTAGTTTCCGTTAGTAATACATCAAGTATTGAAATAATATTGCTATAACGCTCATCTTAAATAAAAATGGATTAACTTATGTGATCATTTTCACTCATTCGAACGTGTTGTGTTATTTAGTCGAATCTCGGCCCGGGCATGACGTATGCCGTTGCCACTACGCCAGAGCGCGTCAGAACAGATAAAAGCGATCATTGCGCATGCGCGCGCATGCGCGATATGCGTTTAGACGAATCCTGGACTGATCTGGGACCCCCACAGCGGCAGCTAAAGTAAAAAAGGGTGTCTACAGACACCACATATACAGGGATTCCCCACCACGACCTAATTCTACGTCGATGTGTTAACGCGAATGCTAAATTGGTTTAAATTGGCTGTAAGCCATACTGAATAATCGCTGTTAGCTGCGACCAGTAGACTGCATAACTGCTCGTAAAGTTACACGGCTTTATTAAACTGGGCCCTGCACTAGATGCAACTGCAGCTAGTAGTGACTTGCACATAAGCAGTATGTCGTCATTTAGACGACTTGCCTGTGATTGCCACCACGTCAGGGACCGAGGCGATCGCCTCTTCCTTGAACATGTACGGTTTAAACGGCCCTGTCTGTGCTCTCATGTTGACCACAGATGGCAGACACGTCGGGTAACGTTCGCGGCAATTAGTAATTGCAGTGTCTACTTCACCATCTGACAGATATTTGCTTTGGTGCATTGGATGAAGAATGTTCGCAAGGAAATGAGCAGGTGTCAGAGCTTGCTTGGTGCGGCTTAGCAACGTCTTTATCACCGTTGGTGGTTGGTGTGATTCTTTTAAATAATCCTCAAGTTTCTTCAACACATGGACAGCATCACTTCTCTTGCAGCTGTCACTCTGAATTCTGTCGAGAGCTACAGCAATGGGTCTCAATCGCTATAGGTAATACTCTGCGTTTAAACCATTTGCCAACATATTAAGAAGTAATTCCTGTAAAGAATCCCACTGGGATTCCAAACTACGGCAATTGACGCAGAACATTGATAATTATATATTATTTTCAGGTTTGGTATATTCATAACATTCAACAGAAATAAACTATTTGCATTCAGTTGATTTAAGTGAGAAGGGAGAATCATTGTACATTTCGAGTTCAATGTGCTTGGTTTCGTTGTATAATTGTGTTAAATAAAATGTCGTGTTTGTTTGGATCCGGCTAATATTAATAGTATCAATCATTTACATATACAGTAAGATAACGTTCGAAAGTCCATACTTCAAGATACGTCGACAGGCATAGAATATATTATTATTGTATAAGTAAACCGATGTAGAAGGTGTTACATATGGAATTATGTACTGTGGTGATGCCACCTGCTGGACTACAATAACATACAGTACAGTTGTTACCTTAGCCATTTTTCTTGTATAAACCAGTTCCTGTTCTGTTCTACATTTATCGATACTAGTGCTGTTCATATATCACGCAACATAACATGGTGTCTGCAAGTCGCTACGAATCCACAGCATGGAGTTCAAACATCCAGCCACGGTGTCGTTTAATATTGGCAATGCTGCTGAAATTTGACGTCGCTGGGAGCAGAAATTTCTAATTTACTTCGAAGTAGCGGAATTAGGAACGAAACCGCCGAAAACAGCAGGCAGCCACATGCAGCAATGCTACTGCATTGTGCAGGCCCCGAAGCACTGGACATATTTACAACCTTTGATTTGCAAACACCGTTGATGATAAAGATACAAATTGGGATGTCCTGAAAAAGTTCAAAACCTACTGTAAACTCCGGAAAAACGATGTATTTGAATACTACTGTCAACGTGTGAATATTATGGACAGCAGAAAGAAAGCAGTCTAACATATCGTATCGTGTTTGGAGTAGCGGACATTCGTGTAAAAGAAAGACTACTTCGAGAAAGTGATTTGACGCTACGAAAAGCTCTAGATATGTGCCACGCACAGACGCCAGCAAAGAACAGATGAAAGTATTGGCAAGCGACAATCAGTGTCATGAAGTGAACACCATCATCATCAGGTCATCAGAAGAAAGCCAACAAGACGTGGAATCAATGCAGATAGTGCAGACCACCATGTATGGATTGCACAGTCCCGTAGTAATCGGATGCCCAAAGTGAGATAGTGATTGATTTGACTTTATTTGGGTATGAACTAAAAACATCTAGTTTACAATTTTTAGACACCTGTAACGCCAAAATCCAAGGTGGCCGGCGTCACTCAAGGAAAATACAGAAAATGGCATATCTCTGGAACTACTTGACCAACTTCAATGATGTTAGACTATATTGTAGGGTTTTCAAACATGCCTGATAATCTGGAATATGTTTCAGGTCGATAGTAGGTCAATGTCATGCAAGAAGGTCAAGGTAAAGGATATTTTTGACTGGTTTTCAAGTCGATTGGAGTTCAAAGTCATCCAGTAAGGTCAAAACAAAGCTCAATATATGATGAACATTTAATAAAATCAAATTATAACAATTAGGTCATGTTACACATTTTTTATTACAGCATATTACTATAATACAAACGTGCAAACACCAAGGAGGTACATGCATGTATATACAGAAGTTCAGGTTCAATGTCACAATCTGAATACAAATAAGCAAATAGGGGTAATTCCCAATAATGAACTACACTGCATGTCAGGCAACCTATTTAAATTTGTTCTGAAACACCTACATGGAGGTACACAGATGACACATTGAATAAGATTAAATTTGGGCGAAACTACAAAGTTTAAAGGTTAGATTCTTTAAACATACATATACAACACATCTATCATGGACCATGCCACGTTGAGCACTTAGTGAGTTGAATCAGTGGTACACAATCTTCTGATAGGGTCATCAAGGATCTTATAGCTATAGAATCCTTGGTGTCATCCTTGTTCATCCTCCTGCAACAGTCATACATCATATTCATCTGCTATCATCCTGTGGTCAGGAAGTTTGCTGCAATCAGAATTGTGGCATTTCCAGAGAGCGGTGCATGGGAGGTTGTTCTTCTTGCACGAGCAGTGACCCATGCAAGATGTCTTGAAACCACATTTGATCAGTTCCAAGACGGCAACTGGTGCTCGTTTGTAGAGACACCGCACTAGGACATACTCGTCCCGGCAAGCATCCATCCATTTACTCTAGGGGCAGTAGACATAGACGAGGTGTTGTCTAGCTTTTGTCCCTCATAGCCACAATGTTGGTGCGTAAGATATGGGGCATCAGTGTTGCTTCTCGCCCTCCAAATTCCTGGACCGTAACAGTTCCCAACGCAAAGCTGGTATGGTAGTTGCACCCCAGAGCTGTATACTGATCGAACAAACTTCTTGATGGGCCGTACTTCTTCGGCCAGCTCACCGTCCACCAGCTCATGGCTTGTGAGCACCCCTTCGCCAACGAGTTGGAAAACAGAGACGATGGGGTCATATTTGGGCAAGGATATTTACGAGGTGATCCAACTCTTCTTTGAGATGACAACAAATATCCCTCCCTAATTTGCACCTGTGAAGATATGGAAACCAATCAGACCTTGACACTTCTCTCGCCCAAAGACATTCACACGCTCACGAATGTTGATTGATCGATACTTGTCCCTTTTCCAATGGGGAAATTGAGCTTGGTGAATGCACCAAGTCGTCCATGAACCACAACGTCCATTAGCAAGATCAGTGCGTCAGTGTCAGACGACCACACATATATGTCTCTCAGAGTGGAGTCACCGATGGAATCATGGTGTCTGCCTCCTCATGATTTCATTTGAACTGCGGTACCTTTCACGACCACCACCTTTTTCATCGATCCTTTGTATTGTTGCAGTACGGCATTACCAGGAATATTGGAGACGAACACCTTTGTCTTTGAGACAGAGGGCAGCTCTTTGATGGTAACCTGAGCAGTGTCCATCTCGTCTCCTTTCGCAAACTCCCTCTCCTTTCCATGTGCTCGCTTGGCCCTCGTCTTTTGTTCAGTGATTGAGCGATATCATAGCAGTCAAATACTCATCGTATGGTTTCACCAACCTTGTAATTCTCTTGACAAAGGCATCCTTGAAATTGACGATCTTTTTCATGTCTATACTTTTTTCTTACATTGAACTACAGCCATACTGTCAATGATGATGACATGGTCAAGAGGTTGAACTACGTCATCACTAATAATGTTGAGGAAGCCATCGTGTGTATCATATTGTGCTGGTGCCTGGACTAGTGTTTGTTTATGTGGTTGCTGGATGATTGCCTCGGTTGGTGCCTGTGTCTCTCAGTCCGAATGGGATTTGCCTCCTCAACAGCATGTATGGTGGATGCTTTGTCTGCTGGAATGAGGAGTGATCCATCTGAGCTGCCCGAAGAGGTGCGGCCCACCGAGAAGTTGGTTTGATCAGTATATAGCTCCGAGGGTGCAGCTTTGCGTTGGAAACTGTTCAGGTCCAGGAATCTGGAAGGCGAGAAGGTTCCTCTGACCAGAGCAGCACTGACGCCCCATATCTTACGCACCAACTTTGCCTACTGCGCCTAGAGGAAAATGGATGGATGCTTGCCGGGGACGATTATGTCCCAGTCCGGTGTCTCTACATACCAACACCAATTGCCGTTTTGGAACTGATCAAATGTGATTGCAAGACATCTTGCAAGAGTCACTGTTCATGCAAGAAGCACAAGCCCCCCTGTACTGCTCTCACCCAAAGCCACCATTCTGATTGCAGCAACCTTCCTGACTACAGGATGATAGCACATGAAGTTGATGTATGACTGTTGCTGGATGATGAACAAGGATGACACTATCAGAAGATTGTGTACCACGGATATAACTCACCAAGTGTTCAACATGGCATTTTCCATGATTGACGTGTTGTATATGTATGTTTAAAGAATCTAACCTATACAATTGTTATTTTCGCCCAAATTAAATATTATTCAATGTGTTGTCTGTGGATATCCCTGTATGTGTTTCAGGACAAAATTAAATAGGTTGCTTGACATGCAGTGCAGTTCATTATTGGTAATTACTTATATTTGCTTATTTGTATTCAAATTTTGACCCTGAACCTGAACTTCTGTATATATATATATATATATATATATATATATATATATATATATATATATATATATATATATATATATATAATATATATATATATATATATATATATATATATATATATATATGCCTCCTTGGTGTTTGTACCTTTGCATTCTAGTATTATGCTGTGATTATAACAAGAATAGTAACATGACCTAATTGTTATAATTTGATTTTAATAAATGTTCATCATATGTTGACCTTTGATTTGACCTTACTGCGTGAGTTTCGACTTGAAAACAGTAAAAAATGACCTTTACCTTGACTTTCTTGACCTACTATCGACCTGAAACATATTCCAGATTATCATTGAAATTTGTCAAGTAATTCCAGAGATATGCCTTTTTCTATATATTCCATGAATGACGGCGGCCATCTTGGATTTTACAGGTATCTAAACAATTGTAACCAAAGATTTGTTTTAGTTCATACCCAAATAAAGTCAAATCAATCATTCTCTCACTTCAGGCATCCGATTCCTACGGAAAGTACTTCCCAGTCTACACTAGTTAGGGTATATTTACTTACATGTAGCAACAGTCAACTTACCCTATTATGTGTGATATGTATGACAGAATATTCGTTGTGCACGACAAAATAAACACATTATAAAAGACAAACCAGTATGATATATCTAAACATCATACCCATTTGCTTTGGTAGACTAAAGTAAAACTAAAGCATGAACACTAATAAAACACATCTGGTGGTAAAAGTAGGTTCTTATGACTTTATCGTTTGTCTTCTTCAACATGCCGAACGACGCAAGTCACAAAAACTGCGTTTCACAGTGCGCATGGAAGCTCTAACAGACACGGACGTGTCCTCCATAACGTAACGTCACCTATTATAAAATATTCATCCATTTATTTGATTATCTCTATTGAACATTGCCGATTTAAAGCAAGTGTGGGAACCTCCACACAGTAAGTTACCTTTATGTATATATTGTGCTGTGATAAACATTAATAATGATAACTGAATTGTGTGTTCGTGCGTATGTGTGTGCGTGTGTGTGCGCGCATGTGTGTTTGTGTTTGCTTGCTGTGGCGGCGTGGTGTACGTGTGGGTGTGTTTTGAATGTGTTTCAGGGTGTGTTTCGGTGGGTGAACGCACCTGGGTACACGTAACGTAAAACATGTGATCTCATTTAGACTAGACTGGCAGCGTTGTACTACAATTAGCAGGACGGTGTCTCTTCTCAGTTTTCTTTCAGACAAACAGTATCTGTCATGCATCACCACAATTGTCATTACTCTGAAAGGTGACGGCGATACATGTCGCGCTTTCGCTGCATTTATTCCGACATTACCATCCACTTTTGAATGACCTGTACGTCCATTTGCATGCTAAAATAAACGTAAGGAACTTATTAGAATATAGAACAGTGAATCTATATAATACAGAATAGTGTACGCATCCAATCATATACATATAAAATATATGTATATATGTTTGTATGTATGTATGTATGTATGTATGTATGTATGTATGTATGTATGTATAGTATGTATGTATATATATATATATATATATATATATATATATATATAATTATTATATATGTACATATATAATGTTTATATATATATATATATAATATAATGATATACATCTATATTGTACATATATAATGTTATATATTATAAAATAAATATATAATTATATTGACTTAACTATTCTATATATATATATATATATATATATATATATATATATATTATATATATATAGAACTATATATCAAATTATAAAATTGTATATAAATATAAACATGATATATGTACATATATAGATGTATATAATTATATATATATATATATATATATATATAATATATATTTAATTATATACATATATATATATGTACATATAAAATATATTATATATTATTATATATATATATATATATATATATATATATATATATATGAATTTTTAAATTGCGTTATTACATTAAAAGTTGACAACGATCAAACACTGTACCATCTGTAATAGCGACATGGCAAACCATCAGCGATTGAGTTGTTACCAGAACATCTGCAGCGACTTACGCTGCCCAAAGACAACGATAGTTAGTCTTCAGTTGTAAACTTAGACTACAGCAGCACAGCTACAAACGTATATTTTCGTCATACCTTTCATTCCCCGTCAAACAAAGTGTCCATCTGGAAGATAATTATAGGCAAATAATGATAAAAATTCATATAAAAATCCAGGCATTCTTTTCCTTATATAACTGTATCGCTTCTCGAAGTCAAACAGTTTATGCAGCATTATCTACGTTAATAGCCTTTTTAATGAATACGCTTCCACGGCATAACACAAATTGCCAATATAACACAAATGCATCGGGTAGCACTACTAATGCATTTGTCGTTGCACAGTTGTTCACAGATCATTACGAGGAGTGACGTCATTTGCTCTAATTATACGTAGCAATGCATTGCGGTACGTTAGTATTTCCTTCACGACGTGATTTTGCGATTAATAATTATATAAAACGCTATCAGTATCCTAATGGTAGAGGGTGTGCAAAAAGTCATTGTTTGATTTTTTATTGATTGACTTTGTAAATTCAACATGGTAATCATATTTATTATTAAAAAATAACCCACATTCCTACTTTTGCAATGAGTGTGCGACTGAATCTACAACTGATCTTATGTTCGCATAGCAAACGGTAATATCACATGTAGATGGTTATTTTGGAGCATTCCGCGCAATTCCGGTTTTTGAGGCAACTCTTTATTATGTGTTTGTCCTCTCTGACTTACTCGACGAACACGTCGCCTGCGTAACTGTCAAGAGTAGTTCTGGCCACGATTATGTCTCTACGCCATAATAGGGATTGTTTCGGACTTCACATCTGTCACTGAAAATCGACATTCTCGTCTCCCACGTCAACCACCTGTAACCGAATATGAATGGCGTATGTCGGTTGATTGTTTATTAAATTAATTAACATTTACCTATCCTACACATGTCCGTATTATAAGAATGACTATGCTAAGTGCTTACTTTTGGAAATCCCGAAACACTGTTCACATTTGTAAAGGGGAGCCCGTGTATGTTCAAATTGTGTAATTCGTTATCATTACGAAGATATTTAATTATACTTTCTAATAATAATAATGTATTTTCAAAGAGTATTCAAAAGTGTTTTCCTTCGACACATGACATCCAGCTCTGTTATCAAATTGACACAGCGGACCTGGTGGGTAAACTGTGATATCATTAGTAGAGAACAGCTCAGAAGTCATGTCAGTATGAAGCCATACCATTAGGTTTAATAGTTGACGTGAAAGTTGAAAAACCATTCCATTACGGCGATGATACATGGGCGATTGACTCTGTCGAGTGACTCATGAATACGATTGACTCGATCGAGGCAATCGCTGCGATTGAATAAATCGCTGCAATTGA
Organism: Ridgeia piscesae; assembly: GCA_025642075.2. Lineage (NCBI taxonomy): Eukaryota > Metazoa > Annelida > Polychaeta > Sabellida > Siboglinidae > Ridgeia > Ridgeia piscesae. Next base: position 152,397 of record JAODUO010001183.1, on the reverse strand, counting down.
ATCATACGCACATAAGACGGTGATTCGGACTTCAGATCTGGCTGTGTTTCGACATTCTCATCTCCCACGTCAAGAACCTGCAATATAATTTGTAAGTTTCGATGTTTGCTCATTGTTTATTAATTTATTAATATTTACCTACACATTGTTCGTATGATGAGAATACATCCGCTAAATGTACTGTGTCCACCAAATTACGTTTAGGAAACCCGAAAAACATGAAGGCTATAAGTACACTTCGTATACAAAATGAAAATCGGACAAAATGTGGAGGAGGGCGGTTTTTGAAGACGTTTATTCAGTTTTTAATAAAACACATAGATACATTTATTAAATCATTAGTCATATTATATTAAACATTATTTTAATCATAATATATGAAAGTAATCAGATAATCAGACACCGACGGTGTTTTGCACATGAAATTAAATTGTCTTGTATTTTTAAACATATTACCATGTAGTTTGGATCACATTGTTAGTGGACGTTCAACGTAACCATAAGGACTCCTAATATAATGAGCAATTAATCATTGTGAAGTGAAAGCTCAGCTGACCGCTTCCAGAAGAGACCTTCCCAGTTTTGAATAATTGTTTCAGCAGCGCCTGTTACAAAGACCCAGTCTCGACTCTCAGGGCCCATCCCATCTGCCCATAATCTATTTGATCCCTTTCCATCTTGCCGCAGGTTCAGATCCATCAAAACAAGAACCAGCAAGTTTGATATCAGCCTTTTCTCCTTAGCCGTACAAATCTTATCAAAACAGAAGTGAAGTTTTCCTTCTGCAGTACACACGTATCCCACTTTCCAGTTTGTCTTTCATAATTAAACATGAATTCATATATCATCACTTGTTGGAACACCCGTCCCAATGGTATTTTATTTAATTATAATCAGATGACACTGGCTTTATTCAATCTGTTGCTAAACGGTGATGTTGTCCATGGTCTTGAGTTAGAATACTTTGTTGAATGTTGTGATCAATCTGAATGCAACACATGACAAATATATGTGCACTTATTTTAAGAAAAGGCCACCATCCTAGACTGGCACTGGCACTGCCATCCATGATAACAAAGTAAAGGTAGTTGACGAGTATACATACCTTGACATGACAACTGACAATAGGTTGAGTAGAGACCACCGTTGTGCTATTTAAGAAAACTTCACGTTGAAAGCACAATTATGTTCATGTTTATACATTTTATATCCAGAGTTGTATAATTTTTGTTAATCTCTTGGTGTGGGAACGTCAATTAGAAAGAAATAATAGTGTGCAGCGCATTGTAAGCATCAGTAGAAAAGTGACCGGTTTGAAACAATTCACTCTCACTAGTCTGTATGAAAAGCAAGCGCTTTGAAACCAATCTCATTATAAATGATAATAGTCATATTTGTGCATAACGAACACATACTTCTGCGGTCGTCCATAAGGTTTAGAGTTATCCAATGAATGAATTGGTAGCGTTTTTCATTCATTCCCGATATCGATATCAACGATATAATATATACCTCTGACGTTTCCGTGAGAGACGTAACATTCATTATGTATGCTGTATGTAGAATATATCATGTTATGATATTTTCTAATGATTAATATTAACAAACTGTTTAATAATATATTTTATAAGTAGTTGTTAACTATTTTGTTGATGTATTTTAATGAATACTGCAAATGAATAATTACCCTTCAAAGACAAGAACGTGTTATTAGATTGTATTGTATCAATTATTATCTTTCCACTTTGTATTCGGACATTTGTATGTCGTTGTTCTTATTTATTTAAAATAGTAGCATTATATTTTAACATGATAATTTGGTGTATATGAGTGTATTGACATGTGAACAGACTTCTACGACGACCCAACATTACATCGTATTCCAATGTTTTACTGTATCAACTGCAGTGAAAAAAGGCTGAACTGATATATTATCTATCTAGTTAAACGGATCAACTGTGAAATTCCTATTCTGGTTTGACCAATATCATGCAACCATAGACAACAGAAACACTGTATATACTGAAGTGTTTGACAAAGTCCCAGCTTCAGAAACAATGTTATGTTATTTGATTTTTGTGATATAATCTCATTAGTATTAATTTCAACTGAGCAACATTACAGAATTTAATGTCCACACTACAGTCACTCCTTGTAGGTTGGAACCGATGACATGAAGTCTTCGTGCAAGATATAATTATAGTACGGTATGCGGATCATGATCTCTTCCATACATCATAGTATCCTTTCATTGAAAACAAAGGGGCAAACACAATTACTTATATGTATACATGTGTTATTTATAGTAACACATACATTACGTATATACATTTGTTTATAAAGATGTAATCAGTGTTCTTTCATATGATATTTATGTGTTAAATCAATAACACCTAT
>JAODUO010001183.1:0-145000 GCA_025642075.2 Ridgeia piscesae | reverse complement strand
CTCATTGTTCCATTTACCTATCGGTACATTTTATTTTTGAGCATTACAAGTTGTGGTAAGCCCGTCTGAACATACATGAGTCGCAACCGCAATAGGTATAAGATAAGATAAAGATAAATGTATTATGTGGCAACTTTACAGTTGGATTGTACATGTACATTCATACTAAAATCAATAATTCCATACAATATCATATTAATGTACAATGTTAGCATATTTTGTTAAATACATTTAAAATATATACGTTAAGATATAATTTACCTAAACATTGTTATAAAATATAAAAAAGTTAAATCAAATTAAATTGTCTGTTAAAAGACATGTACATTACTAGCCTATCTGAAAATGCTCTAAACACCACGGAATTAAGGAATTTTTGTAGCGATCAGTGTTTGCCCTTGGGATAGATAACTTGTTACACAACCTCAAGGCATATAGCACACTTCAACCATTTGGTACTAACGCATTCAGTTTGTGATCCCTACTCTTCATTTTAGCGAAATACGCTCTACACAATTCATCGCGTCTGCGGTGCAACGTCGGCAGGTTTACCATCTGCATGATATTTTCGTACTGATAACCTTGAAATATAGTTTTGAGACACCTTTTTTGAATTATTTCTATGTTGTCCGATAAATATTTAGGTAAGTTCGTATGCCACACAGGGCACGCATATTCGACTACAGGTCTAATTACAGATACATAAATTCTAGTCAAATCGTTTTGGTTGATACCAGCACGTTTCAATTGATAAATCATGTACACTCTCTTTCTTGCCTTTGAAATTATATTATAGGTATATTATATTGGTAGTGTTTCGAGCTTACATTACTGGCAAGGTAACAAACACAACTCACGTTTCGCTAAACAGTAACCCCATTTCTTGTCAGTGTCATAGTTCGAGGTTGTGGCGCACCACCGCGTGTTGTCATTCGTCAATATGCATTCGTTGTACGTACTACCATCATAGGAGAATGGAAATACGCACGGTGCCCCTTCGCTATTCCCGTATTGCGTGTAAACTAAACAAAGACCAACACGACTCAAATCACATTGTCGTCGTTAAACATGTTCAGAAGAACGTTTTGTTATAATATTAACTGTATACCAGTTACACAGTTCAGGGTTGTCAACGTCTTCTGTCCAGTTAATCGCAACAGTTAAAATGCAGAAGTCCTGTTGCGAGTAAGCAGACCGTATACTTTATAGGTATTCAAATGTATTGGCGGCACATTCCAGATGGTTAATCAATGAATACGTATAAAACAATTCGAGGCAGGCCCTTACAGGTGTGACTATTCTTAATATAAACGAATTACACACACAACTTGTAACCTGATATTTGCAAGTTACATTGTAAACTCTTCACATCAGCCTCCTTACATGTACATGACATACGGACATAACATTAGTTAAATACAAGTTTGTAACGGCATTCCGTGTACGTCAGTGCAATTTCGGCTGGTATATGAATGCTTAAAAGCCCTGATACCCCTCACCTGTGTTGCCCTTAGATCACTCACCTGTGTCAGCAGACCAAGCCGGGGCTGCAAGAAAAACGACCAAACGAGCATCTGAGCATTTCGATATGCCTGGAATTGATTGCAACTATTTTCCTTCATGAAACAGTAAAATACCAAGATGACATTGGAAATTAAATACACCAGTGCCAAGCTAACATGATGTACAATAATATGTTAATAGTTAACCTTTCTTTGATATATTTTAAATATCCTATCAAACTAATGCCATCCCCGTAAAGCAAACTTTTAATGGTTTAACAATATGTTTTAGAAAGGATAACCAATTCGTATCAACTTAGCTGTGCATGGTTTGATCCTACTTGGTGACCGATGACGTACTGGTCTAGTTACACAGCGATACTGCGGGAAACAGACTTTCACACGCGCTGATACAAATAAAAATTGGGTGTAGTTGTTTCAGCGTGTCCCAGAAATGTATGTATGTATATATGTATGTATATATGTATGTATATATGTATGTATGTATGTATGTATGTATGTATGTATGTATGTATAGTATGTATGTATGTATGTATGTATGTATGTATGTATGTATGTATGTATGTATGTATGTATGTATGTATGTATGTATGTATGTATGTATGATGATATGTATGTATGTATGTATGTATGTATGTATGTATGTATGTATGTATGTATGTATGTGTATGTATGTATGTATGTATGTATGTATGTATGTATGTATGTATGTATGTATGTATGTATGTATGTATGTATGTATGTATGTATGTATGTATGTATGTATGCATGAATGCATGTATGTATGTTACCCTCACATACACAAACAAACTCAAATACGCACTTAAACACGTTTCATATATGTTATATAATAATTTCAGTATATATATATATATATATATATATATATATATATATATATATATATATATATATATACATGGAAGTATTTTGTTTCATTTTTATTTCCTTGCCCAAGTCAACATTGATAATTTTCAAATGCCTATGTCACACCAGGTCTTTCAGGCATAGCCTAAAAAGTCGTCTTTTTCCCACCTCATGGACCGCTGAAACTACTTCACAAACCGTCCTGGCATGGTACGTCAAGAGCCTTGCGCTCTGCAAGGCAGTTAGAAAAGGCGTTGACGTCTATGTGTCTTGCTTCGCTCTCTTCCGAGTGTCACCCACACTTGACAGTTGACGGTCGTTGTCAAACAGAAGAACAATCTAACGAAGATGACGACAACATCCATGTCTATGGCGCTCACCACGACTGTATTCGTCCCATGCTGAATACCTGTAGTGAATGATACACCACAGGCCTGTCTTCTTCCTCGTGGGAAAACAGTTACTTCATCCACGACTGTCCTATGAGTAACTAGACTGTCACCAGTTCTTTGCCACATCACCTTGTCTTCTAACCGTTGCTTCGTTTGGATTGCCATTGTTGTACGTTTTGTATTCTTCCACCGCTAGTTTCAAGCTGGTATCAATGTATTTTCCCCACACAATCTCTAGCTTCGGTGCAGGTTCAAATTCCCTCGTAACGAAAATAATAAATAAGTAAATGCTAGGGACAACTTTACTAATAATATCATTATTCTTGGGTGATTAGTTGAACATTAACATACTCAAACTAACTGAAAATTCCGCTTTTTGTAGTTTCCTAGACATGCGTCACAGTTACTCTAACTCTTAAAATAGATAATATTAATATCAAACAAGTGGATGGATTTAATTTGGTAGGATTAATTTTGCTCAACAATCTTACTTGAACAAATTATAAACAAAACTGCAAACACAATTGTTCATACAAAATAAGCAAACGAAAATCAGTACTACCGCTAGAAACAAAGACGTGTACATAAGTATATAATCATATTACAGATCAGTTATTATATTATGGTTTGGAGATAGAGGTAGTCGTATAATAAGATTTCAAAAAGGCAATCTTAGTAATAACATTGTACAGGTATAATTAACATATATACTTACTTTAAAAAATACATGAACTATTTACAGTAATTATTATGTTTGAAAAGTATGATGTGACAACAGTAATGATAAAGACTGAATTTATATGTAGGTATGTATGTGTGTATGTATGTATGTATGTATGTATGTAATGTATGTATTTATGTATGAGTGCGTGTTTGCGCGCGCGCGTGTGTGTGTGTGTGTGTGTGTGCCTGTGTGTGTGTATGTGTGTGTATGTGTGTGTTGTGTGTGTGTGTGTGTGTGTGTGTGTGTGTGTTGTGTGTGTGTGTGTGTGTGTGTGTATGTGTTGTGTGTGTGTGTGTGTGTGTGTGTGTGTGTGTGTGTGTGTGTGTGTGTGTGTGGGTGTGGGTGTGTTTGTTTGTTTGTATACGCATGTCTAGGTGTGGGTTTGTTATGGAGTGGGTTGGTGGGGTGGATGTTCGTGCGTGGTGGTCTCTGGATGGGTTTGCGGTTTAGTGTGTGTTCAGGTGGGTGAACACAGTAGCGTACAGGTAGCATAAAACTCCGTATCTCACTTGGATTTGGCCAGCAGCGATGTGTCATAACATATAGGGTTGCGCCTTCTAGCCGTCTGGTTTCCGACAAACGTGACTTGTCATGCAAGATATAGCAGGCGACATTACTCTGAAAGTTCACGGCGACACATGTCGCAATGTTTTGGCATTTTCCACGGCAATGCCGTGCGCTTATCATATTCCCGACGTTTTCCATCGCAGTGACGAATACATTATCGTAAGATTTGTACATCCAGGTGCATGCTAAAAGTAGACATATGTAGCTAATTGAAATATAGAATTGTATATAATTATCGATTGCGAAAACAGAAAGAAAATGTAACAATTATATTACATGCTAGATATTATAAAACGATATAATTGCGTGTGTGTGTGTGTGTGTGTGTGTGGTGCGTGCGTGCTGGGGCGTGTGCGTGCGTACGTGCCTGCGTGCGTGTGTGTGTGTTTGTACAATGTATAACATCTACAAAATGACATTGATAATTGTCATTCGTATAACTTATAAGCATCGAATTGTAATCAAGATTGTGCGCATACCTGTATTTCGTGTTGAATGTGAGTGTGCGTGCGTTTGCGCATGCGTGCGTGTGCATGCGTACAAACAGTAAAATGCAACTTAGACAGTTATTCCATTAGCGTTGGATCGTATTCTTCCATACTGCATAGACGCCATATAGAATGGACCATCGTCTTAAATGTTGTCAGACGATGCAACTAAATTACTTTCCTAATAATGGTTGCGGCATCAGGTTGGCCAGTTTGGCCCGGATGATCATTTACTGTCGATTAAATCCAAATGGACACGAACCTTTGTTATCGTCTGGCAGAGCTGTTTCCCGTGAAATGTCAAGGAATTACATAAATACTCTTTTTTGTGCGTGTGTTCCAACGGGAAAAGCACTTTCTAACAATATAAGTTACTTCGCAACTGGTATGCATAGTGTATAGGTGGGCTCACCTGTCGGCGTACGCAATAATAAAATTAAAAAAAAATTATACAAACAATACTTAATATATTTATTTTCTTAATCTACGCCATTCATTTAGTCTAATTTGCGCCAAAGAATTTTGTTTTTGTTTCATTAACAAATATCACATAGCGAGAGGCTAACGCATACATTTGAATACATTTGTTCTATTTTCGTCCGTAGTTTGTGAAGGGAAAAAATATATACAAATGGATTCCGACAGGTTACTCCTGTGGCAGACAGTTAACCTTCACTGAGAAAATTATACTTAAGCTGTCTAGAACGGCAACAAAATAGCTCTGTCATGCTAATCACAATCACTCTCATCCCTTCTCAATCAAAGTATAATATAATTTATAAATAAAACCAAAGACACGTAATTCTCAAAATGACGATTCCATCGCCATAACGTCCAAAAGCTAGAGAATTGCGTCTTTTCCCTTATCGAAGTATGTGCACCTTAAACACATTTGTTAATACTTACACATGCAGGGTATAACACAGTTGGTCAATAGTGTGCAGAGAACATAAAAGAAATGCATTTCGCCGTTCTTGTAATGTGTGGTTGTCGTTGCAGTTACGTGTTGTGACGTCGTTTGAGTAGTTATATTTAGCAATGCATTGTGGTATATTTCACATTCCTGTCAGTGAGGAAACTTGCTGGCAGAGGCGCCACCATTTTTTATTCGTTCCTTTCAACGGTTTGTGTCGCAGGTTCTAGTTACGTTATGTATTCCGGTATCTGAATTATTGATCCTTATTTCGTTTATACCGCCCGAGTTTGTTTTCTGGAACTAGATTGATGTGACGTGACAACGAAACATTTCATGAACGTTGGCGTTGCCTTGTTGTCTGTGTCAGTGTTATTACATGGTGGCAATCGGCAAACTGAACCACGCGGAATTGTATTGCGCACAATCCGAGGACACGGTAAGTAGGCAACCGATAACTAGCGATCATGGCGAACCAGGACAGTTTAATCGATGGCATAGAACGCCCAGTCCTCTGAGCATTGACCTGAACGCAACTGAAAACTGGACATTTTGAAAGCAGCAGTGGACCACTTATAAAGTTGTGTCGCATTCATTTTTATAGTCAACCAGCCGAGCGTCAGACTGCAATTTTGCCAAACAAGCAAATTTTGGCACCGACGCTCTGAACGTGTGTAACTGAGAAGCCAGCTCGGAGTGCAATCGACATAAACAGTCGTTGACAACGCGGTCATCTCCTGTTATTTCTGCGATGAAAAAGGATACTATTGTTATATACGAAGTTATTCGAACATGGCTACATCGGCAACAACCTGTGATATTGCGTCGCTTTCTGAACAAGCTTGCCTTCGGAGAAACGCTGAAATACGAAACTCCGAATGACTGGCAAATTCCAGCACAAGCAACTTTGTTCCCAATTGTTGGCAATCTTCTCTGCAATAAATAGTTATGATTGATTCCGTTTGTCCATATTTTACTCTCGTTGGAGTCGGCCTGATAATAAACAAATATTTATATATTGTACATAAAAATGGCAATTTTACGATATTTTAAGATACAGTAATATCCTTAATAATTCTAGTGACATCAGTCGTATGTCTTGAATCCATTTCTAATGTCTATAAGTTATGATAAAACATTCACATTAGCCACATTTCTATTGTTATGACCTTTAAAAACAAATATACTATTATCACCATTAAACTGTCCACAGTATGTGTCTGCTTATGTTTTCGCATATGTCGATTAAAACTTTGAGTCCAGATCTTATGGGTGTTAGTCAGATAACATTATCTGCGGATCCGATACAACCCGTATACTGATTGCCCATAAGACACCTCACACCACTCTTTTCTAATTATCCAAATAATCCATCCGTGTCTATGAAGAAAATAATATGAGTGATTATTGCTCCCTGCTAGACATGCGGTAAACTGGGATGATATAATCGAACCCCAGTATACATATTTAGCAGCAGACGTAATATCAGAGGAGATGCCTTGCGTTTTAATAGTACTAGTTTAACATAAATGACTCTATCGAATACCTTATTGGCATCTAACATGAGTGCGTATACATTACTGCCATTTGCATTATAATAACTGATCGTCTCCTGCATTAACTAATCGTCTCCTGCATAATAATGTGTGTAGTGAGTAGTGGATATATTTGGTTTAAAATCAAATTGCAAATACGATGTTTCAAGTGCATGTTGTTCCTTTGATAATATAATAGCACCAAAGAGTTTGGCAATAATGCTGCCATGAGCAACAGCTCTACAATTGTCTCTTGTCCTTTGGTATATAATCCATATGACAGCGATGTGTTCAAAATTCAACCTAGACATATTATAATCAATGAACTGTTTTTAGTATCGTATCGGATCCTAGAACTAATTAAGTTTGGCTGCTCAAACTGCTATGTTTTTAACTAATTACAAGTTGCTCTTGTTATGAGGTTCTGTTATGTTTACTTATAATAATTGCAAGATAGTAAGCGCATTAATGAATTACTAACGTAAATTATAATCTGCATGGGTCACATACACACACACACATATATATATATATATATATTTATGTTCAGCAAGATAAATTAAGAGCCTGAAGAAAGTATAAATACCATCTTTTAAATTGTCCTAACAATTCATGCAACTTAAAATAATATTGTATTTCCCTCAAATAATGTTGCTCTTTCCCTACACTAGAGGAAACCTGGCATCCTTTGTTTCCTAGCCCAGTGTCTTTACACAATAGGTGACAGCTGGGCTCTTTGAAGCACATTCCCTGTGAATACTTGCCTTTGTGGATATAGATAAGCTTTTCTGGCTTCGAGAGCTTTCGCTTAGGAGACGGGACTTATACTATTTGCAATTCAATTAGTTTACATTATAGATGTGGTATGTCAAATACCTACTTGTGAATCCAGCTCACTGTCGTGGCTGATTTTCGTCTAGCGTCTTCTCGAGTCCTCTCGTTAGTATGTTTGTGAGTACTTTGTATACGGTGTGTTGTTAATATGGCTTTAATATGTTCTATTAGTTTGAAGACAATTTTGCTATCTACATCCTCATACCCATTCAATATATTTAAAGCGTCTATTTCATTTTCTCTTAAGGGGGTGACACACGTACGAGTGCCTCGTACGAGTCACTCGTACAAGTCACTCGTACGAGTACATGACACACGTAGTCGTGGCGAAACAATCGAGTCGGGAGGGTTGCGTAAATGACGTCATAATGTGAAGGCCATTACAGACGCACACATGCTTCATTACGGCAATGGCTGACAGTTGAAGCAGCAGCAGTGAAGAAGAACATGCAATTTTGCTCGGTGCATTGGCTGCGCTGCAGCAAATTAATGACGAAGAAGAGAAAGAAAAGCTGAAGAAACGGAAAAGATGCTCTGGTGAAGGAAATTAAAGTGGAGGACCCCAGAACATTTGCAAACTTTGTCCGGATGGATGCACAGCAATTTCAATATCTTCTTCGCTGTTAATCGTCCACAAAGACACAGCCACGCGCGACGCAATACCACTGGCTGAGCGCCTTTTTGTAACTCTACGAGTATATTACATAATTTATTGTGTGAACGTTATGTTGACGTTTCAAAGATTTGATTGCTTTAGTATAATGTTTGGCTTGGCTTCAGCTTTTATCGTTTATTTTATACGCATTAGCTGGACCTGGTGGGCACGCAAATATTGGTGTACGTTGCTAAACTTCAGACATAGCTTAGTCACATGTTTGTTGTCAAAGATTGCCTACCAACCAAGGTATGTTATACAGTAATGAAATGCGGTGAGAACTTGAGAATCTTTTCTTGTCTGTATACTGGCCAACACTCCTGGTGGAGTCAAACGGTCAGAAATGCGGTAAGAACAAATGTTTTTTTCATGTAGGTGGTGTAGACATTAATTGTAATTACCATGAAATGTTTCCTTTAGCATTGCTAACCATTTAAAATATTGATATGAAATATCACATATACCAATAGGCATGTGTCAGTAATTTTTTTTTAAATGGACTATTTATTATCCATAAAAGTAAACCCCTAATTGGTAACAACCAAACCTACAAATAAGCATCCTGGGGCAGTTTGTCACACAACATACACTTTTTTGTAGATAAGAACGTACTAATTACCAGGTTTCCTGTCAATAATGAAATGCCCACTATTGTACACTGGTGATATTATGTGTATACATTTGTTTGATAAATAAAAGGTTCACATGGCATTGTCGTGTATTACATGCAACAGCTGTTACATGTACATGCAAGCATGGGGTGAATAGGTAATACTACTGTTAATGGATATGTGCATATACAAACAACTCATATAATTGTGATAACAGGTTTAACTAACAGTACATGATTGTGTCAGCAACGCAATTAGTCATTGCTAATATTGCCTGAATTCTACATGCATTTAGAAAAACAACAACAACAACAACACATAAGAGTGCTGATTGATGTAATAATTTATCAAATATGCAGGTGACATTGTCTTTGAAGGTCGTCTTAAAAGATGAATTTTCTTTTTCTGAAATTCACATCCGAATCGATTCATTAATTTGCCTTTATAAGTGCAACATTGTTGATTAATCAGACTTCAAAACATATATCCCTAGGTTATCAAGAAGTCGGAACATTGTATATGACAATATATATTATATATATATATATATATATATATATATATATATATATATATATATATATATATATATACACACACACACACTATGAAGCCAGCAACGAATGCGACGGCGTGGTCACGTCCACCGAATGTTTGGTGGACGTATACCTAAAGATGATTTGTCACTGGTACTCGCACAGTTGGCCAACCTTATATTCGTTAAAAAGACACAGGCAAGCGTAATATGAATATCGCAGGCATTGGTATTGAAATGCTATTGAACAAACCACTTCTGCTCACTGCTCACATTTTCATATGGTCGATTAATACAATGTACAACGATCTGTTTTGTTCTCTACATTTCTCTTACAGCAATCGGATAGAGAATATGATGTGTATTGTAAATATTTTATTTCTGAACTCGCATTGAGACTCGGTATATATGCGTTCAGCCAGGATCTGCAGTCTAACCATGGTATCACGAGCACAAACCTTTACCAACAACGGTCATCAGGGTGATACCGCAGCAACTGGTGCCATTGCCACGATCACCTTTGTTTTATGTAAAGTTATTATATTAGCGTTACACCTATCTTGGAGAACTGCACCGTTTTTCCAAAAGAGGGAAAGAAGATAATATAGGTGTTGTAACACCACGTGTTCCATACTTAATTATTTCAGGTGGCATACACCATTTCCACGAACTTTTCTGTTGGTGAGTAAGTCAATGGCTTTGTTGACGTTATCCACTGTAGGGTCATAGTGTAGCTCTTCATAATTAGCAAACTGTCAATAGTGTGTAGTGCTTTCTTTGTGACAGTATTTTCACTGGAGACCATCTCAAGGCAGTGCTCCAATCATATGTCCGTTTGTTAACTGTTGTCAGTGATGGTCTCTCCTGTTATGTATTCATTGCAACAGTCTTCGTTACATATGAACCTGTTGCTTCTCTAATTCCATAATTCATGCTCCTAATATTCCCCGTTCTGCATGGAATGGTAAAGCCTCTTGGGTATCAGTCTGACCCTTGTACAAACTAGTGAGTAGTCAATGTCACAATCCGCACTATCGTTGCTGCGAGTGTTTGTAGCAATTTGAGAGTGGTGCGTCTGGTGAAGACTATATCAAGTAGGTGCCAGTGATTTGATCTCCAGTGTTTTCACGACACTTTGTGGAACACGATTATCCTTTCCACCGTCTGAAGCAACCCGCAGCACGCGTTCCCCACACAAATCGGGTTGGGTTTATAAGTCTCGTCTGCTCACTCGCGTTTTGTGTTATCACGGATCGGCGACACTGACGTGTCGTATTCAGTACAGCGCAAGGCTGGGCTATGTGTATATAGGCCCTGGATTGCCCCGTCGTCAGAATCACTCCCTCCCTGTCTGTCTGTAAGTGTGTCTGTATCTCTCTCTCTCCTCTCTCTCTCTCTCTCTCTCGCTCTCTCTCTCTGTCTGTTTGTCTGTCTGTCTGTCTGTCTGTCTGTCTGTCTGTCTGTCTGTCTGTCTGTATGTATGTATGTATGTCTGTCTGTCTGTCTGTCTGTCTGTCTGTATGTATGTATGTATGTCTGTCTGTCTGTCTGTCTGTCTGTCTGTCTCGGTATGTCTGTTTGTCTCTCCCCTCTGTCTCTTCTCTCTCCCTCCGTCCCTCCCTCCCCCATCCCTCCCTGCCTCCCTGCCTCCCTCCCTCCCTCCCTCCCTCCGACATACAGGTCGCTCAAAAGTGGATAGTAATGTCGGAATAAATGCAGCGAAAGCGCGACATGTATCGCAGTCACCTTTTAGAGTAATGACAATTGCTATGATGCATGACGTGTATCGTTTCTCTGAAAGAAAACTGAGAAGAAACACCGTCCTGTTAATTGTAATAGAACGCTGTTAGTCTAATCTAAGTGAGATCACGTTTTACATTACGTACCCAGGTACGTTCACCCACCGATAAACACCATCAAACACATCCAAAACACACCCACACTTACACCACGCCGCCACAGCACGCACACATACACACAAACGTACATGCGCGCACACATACGCACGAACACACACAATTCAGGGATCATTATTAATGTTTATCACAGCACCCGTTTCAAGTATATACATAAAGGTAAGTTACTGTGCGAATATTATCACACGTGCTTTACATTGGCAACGTTCAATAGAGATACTCAAATAAATGAATGTATATATTATACTACGTGACACTACATTATGGAGGACACGTCCGTGTCTGTTAGAGCTTCTATGCGCACTGTGAGACGCAGTTTTTGTGACTTGCGTCTTTCGGCATGTTGAAGAAGACAAACGATAGAGTTATAAGAATCTACTTTTACCATCATATGTCTTTTATTAGATTTTATGCTTTAATTTTACTTTATTCTATCACTGCAAATGGGCATGTTGTTTAGATATTTCATACTGTTTTTATCTTTATAATATGTATTTATTTTGTGGTGCACAACGAATATTATGTCATACATATCACATATAATATGCTAAGTTGACTGTTCCTACGTGTAAGTAAATATACCCCAAATGCAGCAATAATGCTACATTAATATTGTGTAAATGGTGTCTGAAATGTAGTCATCATTTTGTTTACATATTGCTATGTTATGTCAAAAACATTATGACTACAAGTAATAAATCAGCTTGTACACAATATCAATGTGGCTCGGCACCAATTAGAAGTGAAACTGTACGTTTTAAATGTAAGTATACACCTGAAGCTACAACATATTATAAGTGTCTACGTTGTCTACGGTGATGAGTGTAGCCGTTAGGTGTCGTTTGACTACATCTTTGTATCGCAACCGTTGTCCACCACGAAGACGTTTCCTTTGGCTAATTTACCATAGAGTACAACCTTTCGAAATAGGCTGTCATTTATACGCATGATATGTCCAGTCCAACGGAGCTGAGAAGCTGTTAAACTGGCTTCTATGCTAGACATATTAGCCCGTCTCAAGACTTCAACATTTGGAATGTGATCTTTCCATGAGATCCGCAGGATTTGTCGTAGATATCGGAGATGAACTTTGGAAAGTTCACTAAAATGGCGACGGTAGAGAATGTATGTCTCTGCTGATTACAGTAGTGTTGGAAGCACAATTGCCTTGTACACCTTGCACTTTGTGGAGACTGTAATACCATGTTGTAACCATACACGCTTCCACAGTCTCCAAATGCTCCGGAGGCAGCTTGAATACGGTTGTTAATTTCCACATCAATGGTGTTGTTAGACGCAACAGTGCTACCCAGGTATGTGAAGTTATTAACTGATTTTAGTAGCCTGCAATATATTTCAAGATGTGGATCGATCGAGGTTTGGCCGGGTGGTGGTTGGTAGATCGTCATAGTTTTATTTGTGTTGATTGTAAGTCCAAACAGGGTTGCAGCTTGTTCAAACTGCTTGCATATCTTTCTGGTGTCTTCTATTGCAACAATAGCTGCAGCATATGCAAATAGTAGCTCACGAATGCAAAGTTCTCGAGTTTTTGGTCTTGCCTTTAGTCTAACCAATTTGAATAGTTTTCCATCGGATCGAGTGCGGATAAAAACTCCTGCCCTAAGGTATTCTAACACTGTAGACAGTGCTGCCAGAAAGAGAGTGAACAAGATAGATGCCAGGACACATCCTTGCTTTAGTCCATGGCTAATGTCAAAATGATCAGTAGTTGATCCACCGATAGACACTGCTCCAGCCATACCATCATGGAATGTTTTAATTATCTTAACAAACTGTTCGGGACATCCATATCTCCCTAGTAAAGTCCACAAGGTTGACCTGTCCTCTGTGTCAAAAGCTGTCGACAGACCAATGCAGACCTTATAGAGGCTTTGCTATTGTTCAACTGTTTTTTTCCCTGTAGTTGTCGTAAGGTGAATATCATGTCGATTGTAGAGCGTGAGCGACGAAATCCACATTGGCGTTATGGGAGGATCACCCCTGCAATGTTCTTTAGTCTTTTCAGAAGGAATTTAGCCAGAATTGTCCCCGAAGTTGAGAGTAACGAAATGCCTCTATAGTTTCCACAGTCTCTACGGTAATCCTTCTTTTTGTATATGGCAATTATCAAGGCATGTTTAAACTGTTGCGGTAGTTCTTTAGCTGTCCATCAAATACGGTATAATTTCAGCAATTGAGCATGAAGGGATGTACCTCCATATTTAAAGATTTCAGCAGGTATGCTATCTAGTCCTGGTGTTTTTTCTGATTTCATAGATTTGATGGCAGCTAAGATTTCCTCTAATGTGGATTTGCCATGTCTTCTTGGACTGGGTATTTATCTACTGACGCAAGTGCTTCTTCTATAGCAGTTGCTGGGCAATTCAGTAGGTCTCTGAAATATTCCCTCCACCAAGATACAATTGCTGGTTTCTCTGTGAGTAATTGTGAACCTTCCGCATCTCTAATTTGCGCAACAGCAGTTTTCTGTGGACCACAGACCAGTTTGATAGCAGCGAAGAATCCGTTTGAAGAATTTCCGTCAGCTAGCTGTTGTAGTTCGTCAGCTTTCTTGTCCCACCAGGCATATTGCATTTGTTCGTAGCTTGTTTTGCAGTTTAGATTTTGCTTGCATATAGCATAGTTTTCGCTTTCTTGTCTATTGGGACAATACTGTGTCACGTGTCCTACGCCTTTCCAGCAGCAGTGATAACATATCAGCATCATTTTCATTTTCATCAAACCAATCCTGGTGTTTCTTGGTTGTGTGCCCCAGAGTGTCAACATATGTTTCGTACACTTTCTCATAAAGAGTCTCTCACTGATTATTAATCATGCCATTGTATGAAAGGTTCATCATGTTGGTTTCCATATGCGCCATTACTACTTTCTGCATCTCAGAATCTGCCAGTGTATTGACATTTAGTTTTTTCACAGGTGATGGTCCGATTTTCCTTCGAGGTGGCTTGATATGGAGGTTGCTCAACGATCGGATTAGGTAGTAATCAGTAAAACAGTCAGCACCACGTGCGATGCGTGGTGCTGACTGTTCTACAGCTAAGTCTACTCTTCGTGTTATTACACAGTCTAGTAAGTGACAGCGTTTTGGACGAGGATGTTGCCAAGAGTAGTACCAGTGGTCAGACATTTTGAAAAAAAGGTGTTTGTGATCGCTAATTTGAACTGTGTGCGTATAGAAAGCAGTTGTTCACCATTTGAGTTTGACTTGTCCCTTCCAAATTTTCCCAGAACAATTGGCCAAGATTTGAAGTAATCTCCAACTCTTGCATTGAAACCGCCAAGCATGATTACATTATCAGTAGGTGGAATCCTTTGGAGCCTTTGACCCAGTAGTTCATAGAATTCTTCCTTTGTTTATCCGGATTCGTCATAGTTGGTGCATAAGCACTGATGATTGTTGCATAGCGGGTTTTCCCTATTGATATTCTGAGAGTGATGAGACGCTCTGATATACCAGTTGGTAGCATAGGTAGTTGTTAACAAGTTTATTGGCAATCGAAAATCCTACTACAGCTTCTCTCCTTATTCCAGGCTCTTTCCTTATCCAGAAGAAAGTGTAGTTGTTTTCTTGTAGTGAACCTTGTCCTTCGAGACGAATTTCTTGGAGGACAGCTATGTCTATGTTATAGCGATCATGTTCTCGGGCAACTAACGCTGTTTGTCTTTGTGATCTTTCTGCATTTTACAAATCCAGTAAGGTCCTCACATTCCATGTGGCTAATGATAGCATAGTCTTCATTTGTTTCGCACCGCTGGTATTGGAGTCCCATCAGCCGCGGTGTGCTGATCAGGAGTCGAAGTGAACAAGCTTTGTTTACCCCACCTTTTCTAGGGGCGTCCCCGGATAAGGGCCTGCACTGCATCCCTAGATAAGGCTGCCTGGTCATCTGGATTGCTGCCTTGTATTGCTGTTGTTCTTCAACAACACAAGACCATCAGCCTCGGTTATCCAGGCTCCGTGAGGTGGCAGAACCTTTAAGCCCTTCCACTCTGCCTGAGGACTTAATGGGCTGCAGTTGAAACCGCCAGAGCGGCTTTACCCCATATTATGGTAGAGACCCTGGTTGGTTCTCAGGCCGAATTCGAAATAACAAATACAATAACGATACTGTTTTTAGCAGATAATGCTGTATTATAAAACTATTCAAAACCAAACTTATTCTAACACACAAATAAAATAAATATAAATACAACTTTTCAGTTGTTTATAAAATAGGAATTACGGCAGGATTAAACAGTATCCGTGAAAAGGCAGCATTGTTTACCCCACACGGATAATATTCAACGGCCGGCAAAGTCACCAGACTGTCCTCTCGTCGTAGTTCCGCAGCCGACCGACAGTCGGTTAAGTGAAATTACCGGGCGCCAAGTATATTGGCCGTTACATGCCAGATGTCAGTGATTGGTCGTCTGTTTCAGCTGTGTGTAGTTTGCTGGCGTAATACACAGATGTTCTACTTGGTGACTAGCCTCGGTTACCCAGGCTTCGTAGGATAGAGAGTTGTTAAGCTCTCATTGCAATCGAAATTAATACTCGCAGTTTATCGCTATCATGGTCCCTTACCCTAGATTAGAAAGTAGAGACCTGTTGTTCTAAGCCGAATTTGAAATAACAAATTTCGAGACTGTTTTAGGAAATATGGTCTATGTTTAAAATAACGTATCATTCTAACCAAAAATAAAGACAAATTTCAGTTGTCTTATGGAATTCGTGCATGTTTACAAATCCGTAAGGCAGCAGCTTACCATGGGCTAAGTATAAGGCCATAAAGTTCCATTTGTCTTCGGCGTATCCGCTGCCGACTGACAGTCGGTTAAGCCAGCGAGACTACCTGGCGCCAAGTATATTGGCCGTTACAAGCCATTTGTCAGTGAGGTGTCGTCTTGTCCAGTTGTGTGTGTTTTGCCGACGTGATACACTGATGTTATACCTGGCGCCAAGTATATTGGCCGTTACAAGCCATTTGTCAGTGAGGTGTCGTCTTGTCCAGCTGTGTGTGTTTTGCCGACGTGATACACTGATGTTATACCTGGCGCCAAGTATATTGGCCGTTACAAGCCATTTGTCAGTGAGGTGTCGTCTTGTCCAGTCTGTGTGTGTTTTGCCGACGTGATACACTGATGTTATACCTGGCGCCAAGTATATTGGCCGTTACAAGCCATTTGTCAGTGAGGTGTCGTCTTGTCCAGCTGTGTGTGTTTTGCCGACATAATACACTGATGTTATACCTGACGCCAAGTATATTGGCCGTTACAAACCATTTGTCCGTGGGGTGTCGTCTTGTCCAGCTGTGTGTGTTTTGCCGAAGTGATACACTGATGTTATACCTGACGCCAAGTATATTGGCCGTTACAAGCCATTTGTCAGTGAGGTGTCGTCTTGTCCAGCTGTGTGTGTTTTGCCGACGTGATACACTGATGTTATACCTGACGCCAAGTATATTGGCCGTTACAAACCATTTGTCAGTGGGGTATCGTCTTGTCCAGCTGTGTGTGTTTTGCCGAAGTGATACACTGATGTTATACCTGGCGCCAAGTATATTGGCCGTTACAAGCCATTTGTCAGTGAGGTGTCGTCTTGTCCAGCTGTGTGTGTTTTGCCGACGTAATACACTGATGTTATACCTGGCGCCAAGTATATTGGCCGTTACAAGCCATTTGTCAGTGAGGTGTCGTCTTGTCCAGCTATGCGTTATTTTCTGGCGTAATACACTGATGTTCCACCTGGTGCCAAGTATTGTGGCCGTTATATTCCAGATGTCACTGAAAAAACGCCCTATTACGATTGTCATAGTATGAATTCGCTCTACGCCACCCGAGCGAAAACGAGATCGGCGACGTCACGGCCCTTAATGACTCCTACCACAGCTACTGTGCGAGTATCAGGTCACGGGGTACCAATCGAGCCCGGTCTATTGCATACCTTGGTAGAGGCTGTCTCCACAGCTATCGAAGAGCGCTTGACGCAAGCGATCAACTTCTGCATGAAGCCATCGATGCCGTTGCTGCAGACGTCGCTCCCTTAAGGGCGGCGTGTTATACTGATGTTTTACCTGGTGCCAAGATTGTTGGCCGTTTTGTCGGATGTCAGTGTAACATGTCTCTTTGGGATGTTATCTACCACGCATGTGCACAGCTGTGTTCTCTGGCGCCATACTCCTGGCCGTCTAAATGCCACGTTCAAGTACCAAATTCTTCTCTGGAATGCTCTCGCCATTTGATATGCACTGATGTTTCTGGCCGTTTTTATGCCAGATTCCAATATCACAAAACGTTCATGAATTTGTATCCGGTGCCGGCAGACTTCCGGGCCAGTGTGCGTGTCACATTTTATTGGTCGCGGTTCACATATGGCGTACGCTGATGTTTTATCTGGTGTTTCCATCGGCTGTCTGTCATAGGTAGACAAGACGTATTCAATTAGGGAACCTTTCACATTCGTTGTACAACGGTTGCCGGAATCAGCAGCTTTGCGGGCCAGATACTTGCGTCAATGTGTTCTTGGGCTGCTGTTCTCACTTTGTCCGTATGGTCTTCTGCACAGATGCATTTCCTTTCTTCATGTTCAGATTGTTTGCGTCACTGATCTTGAACCATGTTCACATTCCTTGAGCGTTTGTTATGGTCGATCTCAATGATTTCCTTTGAACAGTATTCATATTGTCTGGGCGCGCGTTATGGTCGCCCCAGTGATTGCATTTGCGCCATGTCCACATTACCTCGGCGCATGTGTTGGTCGACTCACTTGAATACTTTTGAACCATATCCGAATTGTTTGGGCGGATGTTATGGTCAGGTCTTATCAATTTGTGTTAACACTAAGCCACTTTAATTTGGGTGCTCAGTGCGTATGTATCATATTTGCAGTGATTCGGTGCAAACTGTGGTTACATTAGTTCTTCATTGCATAGTCATGACTTCGTGCACGTCTGCGTATGTCGTTATTTTATTTATTATTTCAAATTCGGCCTGAGAACCAATCAGGGTCTCTACCCTAATCTGGCGTAAGGCAGCTCTGGCGGTTACAACTGCAGCCCATTAATTCCCCATGCAGAGTTGAGAGGTTTGAAAGTTCAGCCACCTCACGGAGCCTGGGTAACCGAGGATAGGCACCAGGTAGAACATCAGTGTATTACTCCGGCAAATAACGCACAGCTTAAACAGACGACACCTCACTGACATCTGGCATGTAACGGCCAATACACTCGGCGCCAGGTAGAACATCGGTGTATTACGTAGGCAAACCACAAAGAGCTGAAACAGACGACACCGCACTGAGAGCTGGCATGTAACGGCCAATATACATACATATTCTCACTTAATCGACTGTCGGTCGGCTGCGGATCTACGCCGAGAAGACATTCTGGTGAATTTGCCGGCCTTTGAATATTATCCGTGTGGGGCTAAGCAAAGCTGCCATTTCACGGATACAGTTAAATCCTGCCGTAATTCCTATTTTATAAGCAACTGGAAATTTGTATTTATTTTTGTGTTAGTATAACGTTTATTTTGAATAGTTTATAGGACCATTATCTGCTAAAACAGTGTCGATATTTTATTTGTTATTTTAAATTCGGCTTGAGAACCAATCAGGGTCTCTAACCTAATCTGGGGTAAGGCGGCTCTGGCGATTACAACTGCAGCCCATTAATTCCCCAGACAGAGTGGAGGAGCTTAAAAGCTCTGCTTCCTCACGAAGCCTGGGTAACCGAGGCTAGGCACCAAGTAGAACATCTGTGTATTACGCCAGCAAAAAACGCAAAGCTGAAACAGATGACACCTCACTGACATCTGGTGTGTAACGGCCAATATACTTGGCGCCAGGTAGAACATCAGTGTATTATGCGACCCGCACGTGGCAAAAACACCATAGGATGCGTGATCATAAGCATCCCAACTGAAACATACGCCGGTGTACGTCGCGCGTATACAGGTAAACCAACTGTATACAAATGAAACAGTGCTAACTAGACACCCGACTAATCCCGGTGTGTAAACAATAGCGAAGTGAACATGGCACTGAAAATCACAAGAAAGAGGGCCCCAAAAGGCACCCACTAAACGCACTGGGAGAAATGCGCCTGGCAGAGAAACGGCCCTTGTTCAGCTGTAGGCGGGTACTTAAGCTGTGTAACTGACCGCCGCTTGGTGTCGGCCTAGATGGCATGTAAAGAAGCTAGGTAGAAAGGGGTTGTGTACACGGACATGTCCAAGAGTTAATACGTGCTTACGAACGTAAACACATTACATAATACTATATATATATATATATATTATATATATATATATATATATATATATATATATATATATATATATATATATATATTAATCTCACTTGCTAATAATTATGACATGCATTTAAAATAATTATGACATGCATTTAAAACATATATTTACATTTTTATCACACAAATTTAATTTTCACAATTAATTGTGCTCCTTTGCCAATAATTATTATGACATGCTTTTAAAACATTTGTTTTCATTTTAACTACATAACTGTATTTAATTTTTTTACAGTCATGTCCAATCAATTTCATACAAGTTATACATGAAAATATAAAAGAAATGAAAATAAACAGTAAAACCTATAAATATAAAATAACTTACACAAGGCTAGGTTGTAAAGTACAATGTGAACATACAGATATACAACTACATTACTTGAAGAAGAAATATGTAAAGACAAAAATAAACAACTGATAATACTAATAATTAATAAATAGACAAGAAAATATATATTGGTAGACATTTAAAAATAATAAGACAATACAAAATGTAATCATGAATATTATGATCTGGAGAATCACTGATATTCATAACTGGATATTAAGAGTCAGGTTGAAATAATAGTAATGCGTAATGTGTTAACTCTTAAATGTAGTATATTTATGACATCATTCAACTCAAAATAAACTTAACTGCAATGCTGGCTTGTAAAGTACAATGTGAACATATCTTTTATATAACCTGACAAATAAACATGTCATACTCACTCCTAGTCTTATAATGAGTAGAAATATATTGTAGTGCCATGAACAAAAATATGACAGAGGCAAATTGTCTACCAAGACAAACAATACAAGTTGTACAATAATACTATTGTAAACACAATTGCTGTAAAACAATCAGAACACACTCATTGTACGAGTATTGCAATGAAGCACAAGTAATTTCACTTCACTGCAACTAAGGCTGTTTTTTCCATAAAAATATTGCTAGTGTAAAAGGTTGAACATTTGCAACACACACTTATAGTTGTATATAGCAAGCTGCAGTGCTATCAGTTCATTCTACACATACACACAATATCAACAATAAACATAAATGACAAGCAGACTGCCACAGTGCTGTTATGATGTACACAAAAATGTATTTCTTGGTGTGGAAATGGAATTAATGAAACTTGTTGCAATTCCAACTGTTTCTCACACACATTTGATTGAGGTAAACACAATGTCCACAATGCAATAAATTTAGTGCTATTTAGCCAAAGCAATGATTGCAGAAACGACATATACGAGGTTGTGTGGTGCTTGCCTTTTCTTTTTCTTCCTCTTTTCCTCTTCTCGCAAGGACTTGCTGAAATAATTTTTTCTCTTTACATGTTTTTTCATCAATTAATGTAGTTGTATATTCTGTATGTTCACAAAATAAATTGCACAAGGCTAGCTTGTAAATTACAAGCTAGCCTTGTGCAATTTATTTTATATGTAAGAGTGTTATTGTTTATTTTCATTTATTTTATATTCTCATGTATGACTTGTATGACAATTATTGGAAATGACTGTAACAAATAACATTGATATAGTAAGAATGTAAATAAATGTTGTTTAAATGCATGTCATAATAATTATTAGCAAGTGAGCACAATTAATTGCGAAAATTAAATTTATGTAATATAAATGTAAATAAATGTTTTAAATGCATGTCATAATTATAAGCAAGTGAGATTAATTAATTGCGAAAATTAAATGTATGTAATAAAAATGAAATAAATGCACGTGATAATAATTATTAGCTCTGCATCATAATCGAAACAATATCGTATTTTCGGCTATTTAGCCTCTCATTCTACTAATACAGTTTTTCCACCTATATTCTAAAGATCTTGTATGCGGCAGAAAAACAGCGCGTAATGTTTTTATATAGGTCAGTTCGCTCAGTTCACTTTGCGCAAGTTCTGGTTGGTTTTGTGTATTCCTCGATCCGACGACGCTCCCGCCTGCCAGTACGCACTGGCAAATGCATGCGTGTTTACTTCCAGCAACCAGTCGCAACGCAGATAGCATTGCAAGCAGTGCCATAACAACATTTGTATCCGGAAACGCGAAGTCGCGCCCCGGACGACGCAGCCTGGCGCTGTTGACTTTACCACCCGCCAGGAGTATAACCGGACCTCTAAGGCAGGACACCCGCGGCTAAGTTTCACGTGGTAAGTAACCCGTCGTCAAATAGGGGCGCATACTCTAAGCCAACTAGCCGGACAGTTGGACAGCGTCGAACGCCGGCAGCGGCCGCCTGGCCAACCGCCAGCTGCCGGGCATACCGTACCCAACCTGACAATCAAAATGTGCAATCGTGCCCAGGACATGACGAATTTTTTATACATACAACACAAACAGCCAAAAAGGACGTTAGTATATGCTAGCGTCACCTAGATTACATCTCACCGGCACTGCGGCAACGAGCAATCAACACCTCATGTACCGACGCAGCCTTAGCCAAAGTGAGTCGCTCGAGGATAGAGACCGATCGCAACAAACACCGACGGGGTGTCAAATCACGTGGACATGAGTATACGACGTGCATAACATACCACTACAGCTGGAATGTGTCGCAAGAAGAAATAAACGTACGTGACGTGGAGGGAGTTCCGCAGAGCAGTGATCCAATGAACAGCACGTATCTCATATCCAGCAGAAAATGTATGCTATGAGCGCAGAGTTAAAACACCGTGCTGTACAATGAATGAAGACTTCGGGACTCAATTTTGTTATAACCAACAGAGGTACCAATAAATCCTGTTGCAATGTCAACTAATGCAGCGGAACTGACAGTGCGAGGTCAACGGCCAGATGGCTGTGGCCCTCTGCTGCCGGGGACTCAGCGACGGCAAACGGACCTTAGGTGGCCTCTATTCGTTTCGTATGCCTAGCTTCATTCAGGGCTGCCCGCAAAATTACATTGCATCCCCGTGGATGTACAGTTTTTATGTGCATAAAAAAATTAAGTTTACAGTATGCTGCAAATAGTTGAACTGTATTGTGTATATTTTTCTTTTAAACACACAAAAACCATGATACATTGTAAAAATCAACACATGTCCCAAGATCCTCGAAGAACAACCCAAGATCACCGCCACACTGAAGATGTGATATTATTTGAAATAAAATGTTGCCACTGGTTCCCTGGTATAACCCTGCCTTAAATCATGATTTTTAGTTCACTATTCAATCTAATATATATTTCCTCGGGGATTCTTTCCTTCATTCGGTTTTCAAAAGGTTATATTTGACATAGCCCAGTGGTACACTTTTATTACGATTGATGGGAATACGATCTTATAAACATTGCATGTGACATATTTGTTTTTAGACTGCTTCGTGCAAAGCAGCAAATTTGGCATGTTATGGCGATCTTTTATTATCCTATTTTATAAGCATTGCCAACTGAACTACTTGTATCTAAATTTGCAGTCATCTTTCAATTGCAGCTCGGCGATTATGTTAACCATAAAATAAATACTGTGAAACAAAAGAAAAATCAGCACATTGGACGGTAGCGGGCGAATAGCCAGACAGGCGAAGAAAGATAGCATTATGATTGGCGAGTGGCCAGACATGCAGCGAGAGTGCACGTCTGATTGGCTCACGTGTTCGAGGGGAGACATCGAGCGATCATGTTCGTTACTATTTTATGTGCCATCTACTGAATCGTGTTATCGCCATGTTGTTTCCGCAAAATATTACTATAATACTTTCGTCGACGTCTCGCCACTAGTGTGCTTGATATTCATGACACTCTTCAAGAACGTTCAGTGAAATTCAAGAATATTCCCGTATATTTAACAAGATTTAACAAGATTGCCACCTAGAGATTCAACTCTAGATGGCAGGTGGATTAGGAACCCATTTGGCTTATCGAGAGTCCAACATATCTATCTAAGTATACACCGCCCGTCGTAGGTATATGTCGATTTTATTTTAAACTATATTAACACTACTAGCACCTACACAATCAGCTGATAATCTGTTCCATTCGTTTACTGTTCTTTGTGAAAATGAATTGTTTCGAATATCCAGTCTACACTGCTTCTTTGCTAATGTAACTCCTTGTCCTCTAGTCCTTCTCTCTTCCTTGACTGTAAAAAATATTCTGTCAATATTTTCATACCCATTCAATATTTTAAACACCTCAATCTGATCTCCTCTAATCCTTTTCTTAAGGTAGTATTTAGTACAGTACCACCCATTGTATATTGTGCATCTTCATTCCCATGTCCTGTGTGGAGGCACTTACACTTTCCCAAAATTAAACAGCAGTTGCCACTTCTCAGACCATTCTATCAAATTGTAAATGCTTCTCCTGCATCACTTTTAATTTTCCTAAACACGTTTGTGTCGTCCGCAAACTTCAAAACCTTGCTTGTTATGTCATCATCCAAATCATTGATATACATTAAGAATAAAATAGGTCCTAGTACTGATCCCTGCGGTACTCCACTCAAAACCGATTTCCAGTTTGAAACCTCCCCATCAACTACTACTCTTTGTCTTCTATCAATAAGCCATTTTTCTATCCAGTTGATCATTCCATTTCCTATGCCATGGGCCTTTAGTTTAAGTAGTAGTCTTTGGTGTGGCACTTTGTCAAAGGCTTTTTTAAAATCCAAATATATTATATCTACTGGTGATCCCTCATCTACCCACTTTGTGACATCTTCCAAAAAACATAACATATTTGGTAAGCATGACTTCGCTTTTAAAAACCCATGTTGAGATGGTTTTATCTATTTATTTTTAACAAGAAAATCAACCAGGTGATCTTTAATTAGTCTTTCTAATAGTTTGCAAATCACCGATGTTAAACTCACTAGTCTATAGTTCTCTGACTTGTTTCTCGAACCTTTTTTTAAATAATGGTATAATGTTTGCTTCTTTCCATTCTAACGGAACTATTCCCTCCTCTAATGACAAATTGAACACTGTTGCAAGCGGTATGCTGATTACAATTTCCAATAGTAATTTGGGAGGAATCCCATCCACTCCAGGTGATTTATTATCCTTCATATCTCTTATTTTCATAGCTACCATTGTTGGGGTTACAATTAGTTGTCCTAAATAGTCAAACTTCCCTTGAAATACTCAAGTACTGGTAATATACGAATATTTCCCAGATAAACACCGAACTAAGATTATATTTTGAATAAAATTTGCCATGGTTCCCTGTATACCTGCCTCAAATCATCTTTTTAGTACTACCTTATCTGAAACTTTTTTTCGGGGATTCTAACATACGCAAAAATCTTAGTCATGTTTTATATCAAAGCGTATTTTTTCTAGGTTCTGGGAATTTCTAATTTCAGCTGTAGCTTGACAAGTGCTTCTTTATAAATGCTATAGCCTTCTTCACTTCCAGCATCTTATGTCTTCCACATCATTTCCTTGTTTTATTTTTCTAATACTTCCTTCGAAAGTGTTTCTCTTTCATTGTTCTCGTGTTTTTTAAGGGGACAAATTTAACACTGTGAAATAAAAAAAATCAAATTGCGGTACGGGACTGTCTTATTGTTCAGTAGTTTCTTATGTCTTTCGATTTCCCCATGCGCTTACTCTCCTTTGTGAAAAAGTTCGATGGACATCATTTTTCTATTCGTTCTCTTTTACTTGATTATGAATAATATCTGTTGTTTCCGCAACCCATGGCTCACATTTTGACATTTACACATTCCTTTTGAGCTCAATTTTGTCTAAACATTCTGCTCTGGTTTTCCTAACATAGCAAGTTTAAAAGGAACTAATTGAACTAAATTTAAAAACTTTGATCCTCTCTCCCGGACCCTTTGGTCCACTGTATATGCCCATGGTTAAAATGCCCCATAATAATACAGTCCCGTTTACTCACTTCTTTGATAGCGTTATGTATTTTTTCATTCTCTTCATGCTTAGTTTGGTCCGATACACTAACCCAACAGTTAATGTTGAGTTTCCTGTAAATATGTTACACCAGCATTCTTTAAACATTACATATCCTGTCATTCCTATTCTCTCTTATCGGGTGTGGCCCAAATTCATTTATACCTATTAATGAGTTAATATCTTCTACATAATGTTTAGTTCATTTCTTTGTTTACTATGCTCCTTGCATTTAAACAAACACATTTATAACCAAATATCTTGGCTTTCATCATGTCTTTGTGATGTATTTTTGCTTTCTTATAAACTTGAACAGATCATACTCTCAGAATTCTTCCATGTAATGGAACGGACATTTTAGAAATTCTAAATTTGGCAATTACAGACTATTAGAGCAGATGTGTGAAGAAGAAGGAGTTGGATTTGTAGATTTGTGGGGAATTTTGTTGGTCAAGAAGACATGTTTATGGAGAGGCCTCCACTAAAAGGATCCAGCAGTGTTCTCCGAGAACCTTCTTCGATCGATGAATAATGGAACAGGTTGCAACTTTTTAAACTAGTTTCGCAGGGATACACAGATAAAGAAATACTAGAGGCATAGATAAAGATAGGCAAAAATACATCAGCAAAGAACAGCCTGGAAAGCCCTACGGAATTTGGTTATAAATGTGTTTGTTTAAATGCAAGGAGCATAGTAAACAAAAGAAATGAACTAAACATTATGGTAGAAGATATTGACCTTCACATAATAGGTATAACTGAATCTTGGGCCACACCCGATATATCAGATGCCGAATTAGGAATGACAGGGTATGTAATGTTTAGGAAAGATACATTAGGAAGAAGGGGAGGCGGAGTTATTTTATATATTAAATAATCCATCCAAGCTTATGATATAAAATTAGAAAAAGAAGCAGAATGTGAAGAAGCTGTCTGGTGTAACATAGTTACAGGAAACTCAACATTAACTGTTGGGTTAGTGTATCGGAGTCCAAACATAAGCATGGAAGAGAATGAAAAAATACATAACGCTATCAAAGAAGTGAGTAAACGGGACTGTATTATTATGGGGGATTTTAACCATGGGCATATACAGTGGACATCTCTACAAATAACCGGGACAGGGGATCAAGAGTTTTTAAATTTAGTACAAGATAGTTTCCTTTCTCAACATGTGTTAGAAGCAACCAGGGGCGAGAACGTGTTAGACATAGTATTGAGCTCACAGAAGGAATTTGTTGATAATGTCAAGATATGTGAGCCACTGGGGTGTAGTGATCACAACCAGATACATGTTATCATCAAAGTAAAGGGAGAACGGAATAGAAAAATAAGGTACAGGAAAACATTCACAAAGGAAGATATAAGGACATGAGGGAATATTTAGCAAAGATAGACTGGAATAACATACTGAAGAATAAGACAGTACCAGAATGCTGGAATATTTTAAAGAGTGAAATTTACTGCGTCGTTGACAAATTTGTCCCCTTTAAAAAACAGGGGAAACGGTCAAAGAAGAAACACTTATCGAAGGAAGCTATTAGAAAAATAAAGTACAAGGAAATGATGTGGAAGAGATATAGATATACTGGAAGTGAAGAAGGCTATAGCATTTATAAAGAAGCACTTAGTCAAGCTACAGCTGAAATTAGAAATTCAAAGAGAACCTACGAAAAAAAATAGCTTTTAATATAAAACATGACAGAAGAGTTTTTATGCGTATGTTCGAAGTAAACAGAAAGTTCAGGATAAGGTCGGTCCTCTAGAAGGTAGTGATGGAAACATAATAACAGAGGGATTCTTGATGGCGGGAAACCTAAATGAGTACTTTAGTTCGGTGTTTACCAGGGAAGATATTAGTATATTACCAGTACTTGAGACTAAGTTCGAAGGGAGAGAGTTTGACTATTTAGGACAACTAATTGTAACCCCAACAATGGTAGCTATGAAAATAAGAGATATAAAGGATAATAAATCACCTGGAGTGGATGGGATTCCTCCCAAATTACTATTGGAAATTGTAGAACAAATCAGCATACCGCTTGCAACAGTGTTCAATTTGTCATTAGAGAGGGAATAGTTCCGTTAGAATGGAAAGAAGCAAACATTATACCATTATTTAAAAAAGGTTCGAGAAACAAGTCAGAGAACTATAGACCAGTGAGTTTAACATCGGTGATTTGCAAACTATTAGATAGACTAATTAAAAATCACCTGGTTGATTTTCTTGTTAAAAATAAATTGATAAAACCATCTCAACATGGGTTTTTAAAAGCGAAGTCATGCTTATCAAATATGTTATGTTTTTTTGGAAGATGTCACAAAGTGGGTAGATGAGGGATTACCTTAAACTAAAGGCCCATGGCATAGCAAATGGAATGATCAACTGGATAGAAAAATGGCTTATGGATAGAAGACAAAGAGTAGTAGTTGATGGGGAGGTTTCAAACTGGAAATCGGTTTTGAGTGGAGTACCGCAGGGATCAGTACTGGGACCTATTTTACTCTTAATATATATCAATGATTTGGATGATGACATAACAAGCAAGGTGTTGAAGTTTGCATGACACAAAAGTGTTTAGGAAAATTAAAAGTGATGTAGATAGACAGCATTTACAAGATGATCTTAATAAGTTGATAGAATGGTTTGAGAAGTGGCAAATGCTGTTTAATTTTAGAAAGTTTAAGTGCCTTCACACAGGACATGGGAATGAAGATGCACAATATACAATGGGTGATACTGTACTAAATACTACCTTAAAGGAAAAGGACTTAGGGTTAACTTTTAGTGCTGACATGAAGGTATCAGAGCAGTGTGGAATTGCAGCAGCGAAGGGAAACCAAATTGTTGGATTAATTAGGCAAAATATAGTGTACAAAGAAAAAGAACTAATAATACCGCTGTATAAAACAATAGTTAGGCCTCACTTAGAATATTGTATACACGCATGGAGGCCATATCGCAAGATGGATATTGATATGCTAGAAAGAGTACAAAGGAGAGCAACCAAAATGATAACAAAACTCAGGAATATTAGTTATGAAATGCGTCTAAAAGAATTGGTTTAACAACACTAGAAACCAGAAGATTGAGAGGAGATCAGATTGAGGTGTTTAAAATATTGAATGGATATGAAAATATTGACAGAAATATTTTTTTCACAGTCAAGGAAGAGAGAAGGACTACAGGACATGGAGTTACATTAGCAAAGAAGCAGTGTAGACTAGATATTATAAAATTTTCATTTTAAAGAACAGTAAACGAATGGAACAGATTATCAGCTGATTGTGTAGGTGCTAGTAGTGTTAATATATTTAAAAATAAAATCGACATATACCTAAGACGGGCGGGGTATACTTAGATAGATAGGTTGGACTCTCGATAAGCCAAATGGCTTCCTAGTCCACCTGCCATCTAGAGTTGAATCTCTAGGTGGCAATATTGTTAAATCTTGTTAAATGTTGCGTTGTGAAATAAAGTTTCTCTTCCTCTACTAAGATTGAGGTGATGTCTCCAGCACATTTGCCATGCAGGTCTTGGGAATGTGTGTGGGGGTCGCATATCACGTGTCAGCGATATCTACTGGATCTCTTACCCCAAAAGGGGAGGTCGTATGACTCGGTCCCAGCAACTCGGTCTGTCCTCAAGTAATTTGCAGCGCGATCTATATATCTAGTCCTGCTGGTTGGATCCAGACATGTTGGACTACCCCTCAGCTTGCTGCAAATAGTGGGGTCAACGTGAAAGTCTACTGAAGTTGATCAGAGGGGTTGATAGGCTATCATGCAAAATTATGTATATGTTATCTTAACTGCCATCCAAAAACATAACACGGAATCACGCATTGGCGCAGCACCAAATACTTGTTTACCTTGATCACACCTCCCGACACTTACTACTCCTCAAAAATGTTCACATACAATAGCCTGAGATTAATGGGTGTGGCTACTGAGCAGTATTATATAGAAACGCACACGTTCGGCCAGGCACAGGTGGCGTAATTTGTGTAACGTTTCTTCCACCAATGTATCAATTGTTTTTGGCGTGGTGATTGCACGAACACGCCAATATGCGATCAAAAATGAATACAACAATATTTAGAAATAATGTTGCGTTTACCAATGCGTAACACTATGTAGAAGTACGTGCGGATATCGGTACAAGGACATAGCCAAGAAACAAGTCCAGAGTAAAGCAGGCATTACTGCATTGTTAATGTGACGGCCCCTGGAGAAAATGTATCACACTAATGTGTACAACAACAATCCGTGTTATTTACATATAAAAATGTATGTATGTATTATATATATATATATATATATATATATATATATATATATATATATATATAGTGACATAATTGGCGGCAATGTTGAAAATGATAATACGATATTTATTATGTGACAATACGTTGTTATTTGTTTTGTCATAGCTGTACGTTTTTGCAGTGGTCTCAAACTCGTTCATACGACAGCGGTAGCTGCCTCATTTTCTCACGATTGTTGCCGTTGTCAGCTGGGACAGACCACATATTCCACTTGGTATCATAATTAAACATGTTTTCACATCTTTAGTTGAATAATGTGAACGTTTTGATTTGCATTCACTGGTACCTCTATTTCGGTGCATCCTCGTCAAACAACGATAAAACAGAGGGAAAACTCCAGTCATTCTCTACCGGAGAACGCTCTACCGGAGAAGGCTGGCAAAGCAATGTCTCAGATTCTTCCTCAAATTCCTCCTCCGTGTATGTCTTCTTGCGGTTTGCAAAAAGCCATCTGTAAATATATTATACTTCAAATAATTAAGACATAAGAAATGTTATGCATTTGTTATAATGCTTTACATCCTATTATTACTAATTATTATTATTATTATTATTTAATATGTATACGAAGACTTATCATTATAACGCTTAGCTATTAACAATAATACATATATATATATTAATATTTTATATATATATATATACGTATATATATAATATATATATATATATATATATACGTGTGTGTAAATATTCTAGTTAGGTGTTTACATTAAGTCGGTGTGTATTGTGTGGTTTAGAAGAAACACGGCAAATTATGTAATGAAAAAATAATGTAAGGATTGAACAAGAACGAGTGAACACTTCCAGAAGCTACTCAACGTCCCTGGCTACATAGATCATGAAGCTCTGGACAACTTCCCGCAGCGCATTACCAAGACAAGCTTCGATGAGATTCCAACCATGGCTGTGATGGCTAGAGTAATCGCCGGCCTGAAAGATGGCAAAGCACCTGGGGGAGGTGGAATTCCTGCCTGAAGTGTGGAATCACGGAGGAAACTATCTGTTCAGCAGACTGCACCAACTAATCACCAATGCCTGGGAGGTGGATTCTGTGCCACAAGCATGGAAGGATGCCAGCATTGTAACCACTACAAGAAAGGTGATGGAACAACTGTGGGAACTATAGAGGAATCTCACTTCTTCCCATAGCAGGCAAGATCTTCGCCAGGATCTTCCTCAACCGACTATCTACCCACGTAACACCAGAGGTAGTTCCGGAGACACAATGTGGCTTCATAGGAGCACCGTCGATATGATATTTTGTCTCCGACAGCTACACGAAAAGTGTATTGAGCAGGACCGACCACTGTACATTTGTACACTGTATCTGTCGACCTCAGTAAGGCGTTCGATACAGTTGGGAGGACCGAGCTATGGCAGGTACTGAGGAAGTATGGATGCCCAGAGAAGTTCACAACTATGATCGATGCTCTACAAACCGGAATGATGGCGAATGTTAGTGTTGGAGGGGAAGTCTCGGAATCGTTCAGTGTTACAAATGGTTGCAAGGTTGTGTACTGGCTCTCACGCTCATCTCCATCTTCATATCAGCAATGCTCGACGAGGCTTTCTGTGACATGGGAGATGGCGTCTACATACAGTCAAGACAGAACGCTGACCTAGTCAACGTTGCAAACTTCAGAACGAAGACCAAGACTACTCGGATACTGACGAGAGAGCTGCTATTCGCAGATGACAGTGCACTGGTTGCCTACTCTGCTGAAAAGATGCAGAAAATAGTGTATGCTTTCTCCGATGCGTCAAACAAATTTGGCCTGAAGATTAACATCAAGAAGACCGAGGAGCTGTATCAAACTAACTCTACAAGAACCCGAGAGGAGGATATCATGGTTGATGGAAACAAGCTGAACTCTGTTCTGGAATTCACCTACCTCGGAAGGACTATAGCAAGTAATGGATGCATTGATGATGAAATACAGAGGAGGATGGCCAAGGCTAGTGCATTTATATAATAATAATAATAACTACGCCAGAGCCTCTGGAACAACCACCATGTGTCCATGCGGGTTAAAGGCAAGATATACCGTGCAATCGTGTTGTCCACCTTCTTATACGGAGCCGAGACATTGACAGTGTACAGACGACAGGTGAAAAAGCTGCATGCCTTCATGATGCGACATCTGCTTTCGGTCATGAGGATAACCTGGATGGACAAAGTGACAAACAAGGACATATTTGAACGGACAGGGCTGCCATCTTTGGAAGATCTTCTGATCAGAAAGAATCTCCGTTGTCCTGAACACCTCATGAGGATGTCACCAGACAGGCTACCACAGCAGATTCTCTAATCTCAACTGTCTTCTGGGCACAGAAAGAGATGGCGCCCTTGTCTTCGGTTCAAGGATACCATCAAGAGAAACCTGAAGCTGAGAGACATAAAGACCGACTCATGGACATCATTCTCACAGCAGAGAGATAAATGGAGAGCAATAGTCAAGTGATGGAAGCAGTCTCTGTCGCATCGCGACCGATAGCATGATGATGATGATTATATATATATATATATATATATATATATATATATATATATATATATATATATATATATATATATATAACACACACGTAAACGGGACAGCTGCCCTCATATGATGATGTAAACATTATATGTTATCATTATGAGTATTAGTATTCCGTCCATCAGCGCGGCTTTGGCAGTGTTGACGTATACTTTCACTTCGGCGCTGCAATTATATCATAGATGTTTATCATTTTCAAAATGCATAGAGAAAATAACTCAAGCTATGCATCTATCACATTAGGACATACGCAAGTTTTCAAGCAATGTTGTGTGTTTTAGCACGTCATCAGTTGGTACAGCAGAAGCCGATAAGTCGAGGAAAATCTCAATATAGGACGTCGTTGGCGTATTAATGCAATGTAATCATAAAAATGCAGTAATTAGTGAAACTTAAAACAATACAGTCAAAAATCATCTACATGTGTATTCTACTTATATGATCCTCTTAAAACATGCTCTGTAATAAACGCACATAGTAGCAATACCGGCTAAGGCGACCAATCCACATAGTCCAGCAATGATAAGTGGTATCGTAGTGAAGTCGGTGGTCGAAGTGTTAATTGTTTGTATTTGCGTGGACGTCGTCGATATGTTAGCAGGTGTGTTCTTTTGCGTCATTTGCGTCATTTGCGTCATTTGCGTCATTTGCGTCGATGTGGGTCCTGTAAAGAAAAGTCGCTGGCGTACGGAAGGCGGATTAAACAATACGCTACGAAATTGCGATGAGGGATTGTATTAAAAGTGACATAGAAAAAAGACTCTTTATTTATTTATTTATTAGGGCATACAAGTATGTCGTCTGCGAAGCGAAGATGACAAAGATATTCGCCGTCTATCTTCATGCCTCTGGATTCCCAAGTCAGTCGTCGGAATATGCTTTCGAGGGCTGCCTTGAATAGCTTAGGCGATATGGTATATCCCTGTCGTACTCCTCTCCTGATGTTGATGTTGTTGCTTTCTTTGTGTACTTGGACTGTCATTGAGCTGTTGGTATATATTTCCTTCGGGTGTTCGATGTACCCATCTTCTATTATCTTGTATTGAATCGAGGTCAGTACTGCTTGAGTTTGCACAAAGTCAAAGGCTTTTTTGTAGTCGACGAATGCTATGCAACCGAGTGATCTCAGTTGTGTTGTATTTTGCATCCATGACAGACTTCCCAGTACCGATTGTGTCTGCACTGACTTCCAGGCCAGTCATTTACCCAGAAACATACCAATATGGAATGCAGGTTGCTTGACATGCGAATATGGTGATGCCCGACTATCTTTGCATTCAGTGACAGAACTGTGGATGTCATGGTCTGGCAAATATGGCATGAACCTCTCTCGACACTATAAGATACGTTCAACATTTTTCAGTGAATTACGTCGACTTGGATATCGATGGCATTACTGTGTGAGTACACTTTCTTTGATGGTAATGCATACCAGATTAATTTTGCGGTACATCCACGTCTACCTATACACGAATCAAAGTGACAATTATAATGGCTCTGACGTATGAAATTGTACATGTGATGATATATTTAGCAAAATTCAGTAATACAATTGTTTGATATTTTGGTAATCATGTTATAAAATTTAAATGCCAGACATGCTATGCTTTACTCAGACCTATTAAATCCAACAACATGTCGATTACTGTAGGAAACATTGAGCCACACTTAAATTAATATGCGATGAATAACTGTATAAAAGAAAAGTATCACACACTATCTGTAGCCGATTCTTTTCTTACAGGTGATTACAGGAATTACAGGGATAAACCCCCTCGCACAAAACCCCTCCGTACATAACTCCATCTAGATACTAGCCTCAATAATGATTAAAGGAATAAGTACTTTATTGTAATTATTGCAAAATACATCAACTTTCAACCGCAAATGAAACGGTACTCGTACTCGATTAAATATCTATTGTAATCGTTCCATCTCTGAACTATCACAATATAGTTACTTTATTTGTTATGTATACATTATATGTATATATTATGTGTATGTACATTGTGTCTAGAAAGCCAAGTCTTTCTAAAGAAATTACTTTAGGAGGTAACCAGTTAAATGTTGCTACCTCTTGTAAATATTTGGGTATTTGGACATAATTTCCAGGATTTTATTGCCCTATAACAATTCTTTCAGAATGCTGAACAATTTGCCCCCATTAGATGCAACATTAGCTACATGTTTACTATAGCTAATGTCATCTCGACAAAACGAAAAATATGAATGCCTAAGAAATGGGACTCATGTTTTGTACTTAACTAGCATTTTACGTACCATGTATTAGTGCTGGATTTTTCTGTGATTGAATGAATCGTGATAGAAGTAACTGCTTTTTTATATGTACCAAATATATTTTCAACTTATTCCTAATATTTCATTACTGCTTTGTTTTTTATCTGCATGTGATATTAAAAATAAATACATATATCATGTGCAGTGATTGTACCAGTGGTTGTACTTGTATTGTGCTTGTCATTATTTTGTAGTCAATGTCATCAAAAAGTTTCAATGAAATGTTTTCACTTTATGTTGTCATTACTTTAGTCCCCACGTGATTCCAACAATATACAATTTATCAACGACATCCATTACTGCAAATTTCTCATACAGACAAAGACACTATCATACGCAGGGACATATTCAGAAATCGATTTTAGGGGGCACAAACATTTCCGCTGGCGGATGACCCAAATAGTGTATCCTAAGTGTTCTCAATACCGCACCACCATACCTTCAGCCACATCACCTGCTAGCACATTTCAAACACTCGAGGGGGCACATTACCATGGACCTATTATAACAGGTCAGTAGGTATGACAAATTACTAACGTCTTGGAGGCACATCCCCAGAGGCACAGACCCCTTGCATTCACAAATGACATACACGTGTAGTGTTTATTGATTGTACAGTGTATACATGTATATTTTTTTATAAAAGGTTTGTTGACAGAGTAATGTGTACCAAAACATATATTTACCTGAGATGAAGAGCTATATATGCTGCATACTGTGTGATGACGAAACTTTCCGAAAATATGAAACATGCATGTATTTAAATATTAATATATTAGCAAAAGTACGAAAGCAATTGTCTCTTGTGAGGCATCTTATCATGGACTTCCTACCTTAAAACTGCGCGAGTAGTCTAGCTATGGTTAAGTTAGCCTATTAATTAATTGTGACTCTAGCGAATTAATTACTTATTAGCGAAGACAAATCCGGACCGAAGGACAGGATTAGCGAATATTATTAGTTCAAGGCATAGGCGAATACCGCCACATAACATAATCTTTATTGTCATATGACTAAACTATGTGTTAATCGTTGAAGTTACATAAACAGGATTTACTAGCCTGTCAAAAAGACACTTGACCGCGAGTTTCAGTTGGCGAACGGTACATCGTATTTGCCATGCCGGCCGTTTATTTCGTTTCAAACCACAAATGCACCATCTTTCCAAGGTACACCTTTATGCACGGTTGGTGTCGTCGCTCTTCTGCTCGGTGGCACATTTTCGTAGGCGACCAAGCACTGACATTTAATTTAAAACAGCAAACAAATTGGAATAAATTCCAAGTACATTCGCCGGTGTTTACATAAACAAGAAGCCCTTGGTAGTAGGGGTCAAGGCCGATCTCGCCGATATCCCGGAATCATTTAATCAGAAACAGTCCGTGCCTACAAAAACTATTATCTCTCATGATAAGTTTAAATGCCTAGAAGAAATGGATAATTTTTTCCAAAACTGTACAAATACTCACAGACTCGATATTTTCGTCGCGCATTTTCGCTATATCATGTATGATAGTTCACCAAATCAACTACGATACATTGTAAATAATACTATGTCGTCGCATTACTGATAATAAAAATGCCTTATTTAATGTTGAGCCACATAAAGATTGCTTACAGGTCGCAGTTTAGCAAGTGCAGTGTATAAATTGATGTTGGTAGAGACTACCTAATTTATATCATAACTTCATCAAACATATGATTTTGTTGGATACCTAAATCGGAATGATGAAACATTGTGCATCGCCATTTTTATATTCAAGTTTCAAAGTTTTCACATTGACTAGTTCATGTTCAATCAATGTAAACGCCAGATTTTTCCGATCTACTTAATTGGTAGACATTTCTGAGCAATACCAAAACCATGGTGCCCTATCATGTATAGTAGATATTACATTGTTCAACAAATAAAGTGTATGCGTATTGGAAAAAATACAAATTAAATTACAAAGACATATATCAAACGAAAGCATTTTAAGAGACATAAAAGTGTCACGCGGAATACGGGATAGTTCTCAGTGATGTCATGTTTGGGAATTTTCTAACTCTCTCTCTCTCTCTCTCTCTCTCTCTCTCTCTCTCTCTCTCTCTCTCTCTCTCTCTCTCTCTCTGTCACATCAACACATAATTTATAGTCATATACATATATACATACATACATACATACATACATACATACATACATACATACATACATACATACATACATACATACATACATACATACATACATACATACATACATACATACATACATACATACATACATACATACATACGCTGCCCCGCCTACCCGCGTGTGGGGTGCGTGTTGGTGTCATTGTATATACGTGCGTTAATGAATTAAAATGAATCACATCTATTCCAGTCACGCATCGGGCCATGGATCAAACATAACAACGTATGTTATTGTCGTTCAAATGTGTAAATGTAGTGGAATCCTTACTTTCAGTAAAGCACACGACTTGTACTGATGTATGCGTGTGTATGTGTGCGTGTGTTTACGTGTACGTCCGGTTGTGCATGCATTTTTACATTTATATCATATTGCTCATATCTACGTTGCTCAATCGTATGATGCAATTATGATCTGTGCGTGTGCATATGTGCGTTTTTGATTTATGATTAATACATTGTCATCTTTATCGGTCACACGAGTGTATAATGAAGAAGACAAAAATGGATATATTTTTCCAAAACTGTAGAAACTGTACTCGCAGACTCGACTTTTTGGCGGGCATTTTCGCTACATCTGTGGAAAACTGTGCACAAACACAAACACACACACACATACACACAACAACACACACACACACACACACACACACACACACACACACGGACGACCATGCATACACGCACACACTCACACGTACATTCACACACACACAACACACACAACACACACACACACACACACACACACACACACACACACACACACACACACACAACACACTGCGCAAGGACTGCTATTACAAGTCCTCGAATCATTGTCCTTCCCAGAACAAGCGTCGCCTCCGTATTTGGGTTCCGGATTGGTGCACGTACGGGTTACCCGTTGTTGTCCACCACCACACGTGACAGAGCACGTGGACGACGGTGTCCATGAACTCCAACCTCCAGCTACTGCCAAATGAAAGATCTTAAGCTTGAATATGTTATAATAGAAAAGTGATGAAGGTGTGTGCGTGCGTCCGCGTGTGTGTGCGTGCGTCCGCGTGTGTGTGCATGCGCGTGTGCACACGTGTGTGTATGTTCGTATGAAATGCTTATATGATTGATTATATATATATATTGTTTTTATTTTATTTATTGGCTACATCAGTGCATAATGATTAAGAAGAAATATATTTATTTTCCCACAACTGTACAAATACTCGCTGAATATTTTCGTCGCGCGTTTTCGCT
Source organism: Ridgeia piscesae (assembly GCA_025642075.2). Classification (NCBI taxonomy): domain Eukaryota; kingdom Metazoa; phylum Annelida; class Polychaeta; order Sabellida; family Siboglinidae; genus Ridgeia; species Ridgeia piscesae. The sequence continues at coordinate 106,698 of JAODUO010001183.1, read as the reverse complement.
ACATCACGTACGATAGTTCACCAAATAAACTACGACAAAGTAAAGAATACTATGTTGTCGCATTAGTGATAATAAATATACCTTATTTAATGTTGAGCCACGTAAAGATTGCTTTACCGATGACAGGTCGCAATTTAGCAAGTGCAGTGTATGAATTGATGTTGGTAGAAACCTCCTAATTTATATCAAATCGTCATCAACATATATGATTTTGTTGGATGCCTAAATCGGTATGATGGAACACACACACACACACACACACACACACACACACACACACACACACACACACACACACACACACACACACACACACACACACACACACACACACACACACACACACACACACACACACACACACACACACACACACACACACACACACACACACACACACACACACACACACACACACACACACACACACACACACACACACACACACACACACACACACACACACACACACACACACACACACACACACACACACACACACACACACACACACACACACACACACACACACACACACACACACACACAACACACACACACACACACACACACACACACACACACACACACACACACACACACACACACACACACACACACACACACACACACACACACACACACACACCACTAGTCTCATCCTGTCCCTCTCTCCACTCCTGTCCTGTTCTGCTTCTCTCTCTGTCTCTGTCTCTCTCTCTGTCTCTCTGTCTCTCGTCTCTGTCTCTCTGTCTCTCTCTCTCTCTCTCTTCTCTCTCTCTCTCTCTCTCTCTCTCTCTCTCTCTCTCTGTTTTCTCCTTTTCCATACGTCAATTTGACCACACCCAACGTAATAACACAGACACACGCAAATGTATGAGAGAGAGAGAAAGAGAGAGGGATCGAGATTGATAAGGACATTTCCAAACGTGACATCACTGAGGACTATACAGCATTGCGCGATACACAGTATTCTATCATGCCGAAGTAGGCATCCAACAAAATAATTTTTGATTTAGTTTTGACTGATAAATTAGTATATTTCTACCAACATTAATGTATACACTGCACTTGGATAGTAAACATTAAAACATGTAACAGCTGAGTATCAGTTCAAAGTCCAATAAACGAGAGTATCACTTTGTTCACTGCGAACCTAGTGCGACGACCTGATGACAGACACACATATTTAGTTTTACAATAAATCCATCCATGGATATAATTAACATAAAGAGACTCACTGAGACTCCCATTGGTTCAGTGACTACTGTTATGAACTCGCAACCAAGAGAGCCCAGGTCAGAATTGTGTTTCTTCGGGTAATACTGTGAATAAGTTGATATACCCTTCAGTCTCTCCAGTTTTATGGATGAACACGTGGCGATAAACATATATGGAAACTTGTGCACGGAGAGTCTACGCGCACTAATTGTAGCGTGATAGTATATTATGCAGCGAAGCAGAAATCGTGTTCCATTTAATACCTGTGTGCCCTTCAAACACTCTCACCAGTTCAGTACGCAGTACTTCACACACATTTCAGTACACAGCTTGACGGACACATTTCAGTGCACAGTACCTTGCACACAGTTCAACAAACAGTGCGACGCTGTTCAGTACACTTTACGACACACACAGTTACGTATATGGTACGACGCACATATCTCAATACACAGTACGTCGCACACAGCTCAACAACAAACAGTACGACGTTGTTTAGTACACTGTACGACACACACACACACATTTCAATACACAGTGTGATTCACATATATGAATACACTGTGCGACGCACAGTTTTGTGCACTGTAAGACACACACAGTTCAGCATACTCTATGACTCATACGGTTCAGTACACAGTACATGGCACACAGGTTAGTACACAGATTTATGGACACAGTTCAGTACACAGGACGAACATAACGTTCAGTACGCAGTTCAGTACAACATTCGACGCGCAGAATTCAGTTCACAGTACGACGCACACAGTTTGGTACACAGTATGACGCACACAGCTCAGTCCACAGTACGATGCACACAGTTCAGTTCTTAGTACGACGCACACAGTTCAGTACACAGTCTGATGCACAGCGTTCAGTTCACAGTACTATGCAAACAGTTAAGTACACAGTACGACGCGCACAGTTCAATACACTGTACGACGCACACAGTTCAATACATTGTACGACGCAAACACTGCAGTACACAGTTTGACGCGCATAGTTCAGTACACATTACGACGCACACATGTGTTTGCATGTGTACGTGTTTATGCTTGCGTGTGTATGTGTGTCAGTACGTATGTCAAAACCTAAAACAGAGAGAGAGAGAGGGGGGTGGAGGGAGGGGGAGGGAGGGAGGGAGGGAGAGAAAGAGCAAGCAAGAGAGAGAGACAGAGAATGAGAGTGATTGAGAGAAGACAGACAGAGACGGAGAAAGAGAATGCGCTAGTTAAGACTGCAATCTTTGTTATTTCTCTTACTCAGTTTTTTGTTTTTCTGTCCCTGTATGTGACGTTTAACATACTCCATTCCATATATGTTTGTTCGACTGCTAGCGTATAATTTGCATGGATTTTTCTACCCTGCTTGTCTAGGAGTGTAATCTGGCTTTATTGGCCTAGTGTCTGCGTTCTACTGACTTTATTCAGCCTATTTAATGCCCTGATCATTTCTCGAATGTTCTCTTGGTTGTATTTCCTGATATCTTCTTTGGCTTTCTTTTTGTGTTCCATATTTCTCCATATTATATTCCTTGTTTATCTTCCCAGTTTCCCTTCACTGCTCGTCGTTTCGTCATTAGCGTTCGTGTTGGTGACAATATCCTGTATTTCACGTGGCTTGTCGAATGCTTACGATACTCTTGTGGCGCTTCGTTGGATCATGTATGTGATGCTTTCGCTGATGTTGTCAATGTAGTCTAGTTCTTGTCTTTCAAATCGGTTTCTCAATTCTAGTCGGATTTTGATCTTCTTTGGTCCAGTTTATTTTGTATCTGTTCTTGGTAACTTCTTGGTCATCACTGTTTTCTTTTCCATCTCTAAGTCCAGTTTGATGTCGCTCATAACCATTCTGAAGTCAATTCCAATGTTGATTTGGTTGACGACTGTTACATCTTTGACGATCTGTGACATGTTTGTTAGGGTGTAATTAATTTCGAACTTCGCTACACCGTTTGGGCTGTTCCATGTCCATCTCCTCCCTGCTTTCTTCTGAACCACTGTATTCATTATTTCGTACTTTCTTTATTTGCCCATTCTCCCAAGGTGTCGCCTGTCTCGTTTCTGTTTCGAGCCCAAATGTGCCCGTTGCTGTTTCCATATGTTTTGTTTTAGTCCCCATTTGAGTATAGAAGTCTCCCATCACTATCATGTAGTGGTTTGGTTTCCCTAAAGTCTCATCCACGTCGTTGTAGAAGATATTGATGTCTTCTTTTGAATATGATGTTGTTGGTGTATATGGTTGAAAACCCCAAAATCGTCGCCAGTAGCAAATATCTATATATAATATAAGTGGTATGGCTTTAATAGGAATATAAATAGCTTAGTCAAATGCAGCTCGGCTTGCTCTTTCTTGCGATAGTTGTGTGTTCATGGTAGTATGATAATTTATATGAGTTTGTGGTTATGAAACACACACACACAAAATCCCATTTTGGATTGTTCACAGCAAAGGGTAGTATTAAAACGTATGGTAACTGTAATATTTAGTAACTGTTAGCTGCTTAACTACATGTTTTAGTTCATTCTTAGAATACATATATATTATTTTATGATATTCTCTAAAATATTCGCATATATTTCCTTACCTTACCCACGTATATAACTTGTCCAAAAAATTAATGTATTGTATGTTATCCGCATAATATATATCATCACTGTGCACCAATGAAAAGCTATCTGATTGGAAAGTATGTCTGCTTAACACATATACATGGGGTTGTCATCTAAAAACATAAGCTATGAGCATAGTCAACTTTTCTGATCGTCAGAAGACATCAAAACGGCAGAAAAACAGCGTCCTCGTTAAGAATGTATTCTAAGTTATCCACTTCTTTCATATACGTGCTTTCCCCTGTATACAATCAAGGTATAATATATGAGGGTACCTTGTTTCCTTTGTGAAATACAAGTTGTGCATAATATAGACACCTAATTTAATCACGTATCGTTCGATAATACCAAATGGTGTATTTTACGTTATCCGGTATTCTACGTTATCGCGGGGAAGGAAGCATAATAACACATTCCATACTGTTCTTATGGCAAAGTTTAGGCCAGATCCAAACGAAAGTGGTTCTGCTGCGGGTCTAACGCACAATTTGCAAAACAAAAGATAAGTTTGTATTTAGCAGTGCATGCATGACAAACAAACGTAATATTGTACTAGCTAGATTCCCTTCATAATGAAATAATGTTGTTTTCAGAGTTTATATTCAAGGTATACCATACGAGATTACCTTATTTATTTTGTGAAATAAAAGTTGTGCATGATATACATACCTACTTTAATTACATATGGTCCAATAATACCAAATGATGTATTTTACGTTATCCTGTATTCTACGTTATCGCGGGGAAGAAAGCGTTGTAACACATTCCATGCGTTCTTACGGCAACGTTTGAGTCAGATCCAAACGAAAGTGGTTTTGCAGCGGGTCTGATACCCAATTTGCAAAACTAAACTTGTATTTAGCAATGCATGTATGACAAACAAATGTGATATTGTACAAGTGAGATTTCCTTCACAACGAGAGATTAGTATCGTATAATTCCACTTAGACGTAGTTATTTTTGTATGCAAAATTAAGCTATCACTTGCAGCTGGTTTAAATCAGAAATCTGGATAACAAAATGATAGCTAGCCAATGCAAAACATCGTACCAAAACCATTTACGTGGCCTACTTGATTCAATAATTGTGGCTTTTGGAAAACTTTTGCAACTACACATTTTTCTGCATCTTCAAAACAAACTCACATTTTCCAAAAAAGAAATCTCATATTAAAAATAATCTGAACCTGAATCAGTTCTACATACTTCATCTAGCATTACGCTCATTGTTAATTTATTAATTATTATTTTAAAGTATGCCCACGCATCTTTAGTACGACAAGGTGGCGGATAACGTAGGATACATTGGGAAAAAAAGACGGGAAATCATCCTCGTTTGACAGGTTGGCGCAATAAAACAAGGTTAGATTGGATGAGAAGGATGATAGTTCCTAGAAGTTCAGCATATATACTTTCATATGGAAGCAACTATTTTCAAATATATTGGAATATAATGTTTCCCATTTTAAAACCTTACTGGAGACGTTTTCGGGGTTTTCAACCACATATTTGTATATAATAATAATAATAATAACTTTATTTTGACACCATGAAATCCGGGACGGCTGTCCCGTTCACGGGTGTGTACATACATGTAAATTTGCGTATACTTATTAAAATAATGGTGACAGTAATAATGATAATAATATAAAGTAATGAGACACTATGATAAAAACCGTGTAAAATTGGCTATGTATAAATTATATAATTCTTTAAAAAAATGAATATTAAATATATACATTACAAACAAAACATTAGAACCCGCTATACTGCACTGATAGTAATAAAAATAAATAAAATAAATAATATATGTATACATCGTAATAATAAATTAGCTAAAATATAATGTTCGTTGTGTGAAACTAGTTATGTGGAAAATAAAAGTGTCTTTAATTGCTTCTTGAACTGTGTAATGTTGCTGTTTTCACGTATGTTCCTTGGAAGTTTGTTCCACACAGTGGGTCCTGCACAGGCAAATGCACGGCGGCCGAAACGTTCCAGGTTGACTCTGGGCACCTCTAGCAGTAACCCGCCTGCAGAGCGCAGCGAACGGGGAGGTGTGTGGCGGCGTAGCAGTGCCGCAAGATACTCCGGCGTGCCATTGTATATGGCCCTGTGCACAAGTACAAGTAGTTTAAAATCGATTCGCTTTCTGACAGGCAACCAGTGTAACTGCCGCAGTATTGTTGTCATGGACTGCCGGTCGCGCCGCCGAATTTGCCTGACAATTCGTGCCGCAGACCGCTGGACCATTTCCAGAGGGTGCATGTGACGATCACTTATGCCGTGTAATATTGCGTTGCCGTAGTCGAGTCGCGAAGTTACGTGTCCGTGTATGAGACTCTTACATACAGTGGTACTGATGGAGTCTCGTATCTTGGCGATTCGTGACAGATGGTAGTAGGCGGAGCGACACACGTTGGCCACTTGTGACGTCATTGTTAGGTTTGCGTCGACGTTGAATCCTAGATCCCGTATAACGAGCTGGCCACATATGTTGACGCGGGTTAACGAGGTTGGTGTACGCAGGTTTGATGAATGGATGACAATGGCTTGTGACTTGTTGTTATTCATCACGAGTCCGTTATCACAGAGCCATATCTTCAGTTTATAGCGCTTTGTTATGAACAGAACACGTTCTGCTACTCTGGGGATGATACTGTTTACCTCACTATATGGTGTTTCCATTTCCTGTTCAGGAAAAAGCATAATCATGCTTGGCCGTTGTTTGCTTTATAATGGCATAATACGTGACCATTTTGTTTGGATTTGAAATATTCCTCTCGTCTTGTCACTTCTCCGATCCCCAATACACCCCATATCAACATTTGAGTTCTTGTATCTGTTCATCTCTTAGAAGAGTTCTGACGATGTACGGCGCTACCTGTTTTGGCGGCTGTATTTTACGCAGACATTTTTAGCAACCCCTGCTCGTAGCCATAGTTGACCAGAGCCGCCTCCTTGGTCATGGACTCTTTAGTCGTTCATTGCGGGTACATTTTAATCAGAAACGATCCGAGTATTATATATATATATATATATATATATATATATTATATATATATATATATATATATATATATATATATATATATATATATATATATATATATATATATATATATATACACACCCCAAAAAACACACACACACACACACACACACACACACACACACACACATCACGTAGCTTACCTGGACAAGGATTTTCATTACAAAGCACCGACTCTCCACGGTCCCCACTACAAGTCATGCCTCCAGAAGGTCTCGGACTATCGCATTCTCGTCTTCGCATTCTCTGACCATCACCACACGTCTTAGAACACTTGGCCCACGGTCCCCATGAGCCCCACGCTGAAATGAAAAACAGCTACACGAAAAAGTGGCAACGCTATCGCGCTGAACCGCTAGGATATTTTTATTTTACTATAAAATACAATGCTGATGTAGTATAAAATACGAAAACATGATCGCGATGAAATTGTGAAATGTTAGCGAATTTGCCTGATTTTATTAATGTTATTTATTCATTAATTTATGTATTCGATTTTATTGATTTATTTGATTTATTGAATGTTAGCGAATTTATTTATTCAATTTATTTTATTTATGTATTTATCTATACCTATCTCTCTCTCTCTCTCTCTCTCTCTCTCTTATATATATATATATATATATATATATATATATATATATACATATATATATATATATATATATATATTTGTATATTTATTTTATTTACATAGGAATTAATTATACTCGTGCGCCATCAAGCTGTAAAAATGAAACTTGATGAGTGCTTATGTAACATACAAACATAACACCATACTTGAAAACGTGACTAGATTTGTATGGTTTCGTTACAGATGTGGCGGTTACAGTTTATTACTTCCTTGACGTTTGCATAGCAAGCCATGTTGAAATATGCATGCGCATCAAACATTCCTATATTTCGGACGACTACATACGTCTTAGTCACCGTCACATTAATGATTTTATACTACTGGTTGGATACAAACACATTCGGAGACGGAAAACGTGGTTAGACTTGTCTGGTTGTGTTCTGCAGTGACATATATAAATGGACTACGTGGGGAACATATGTAACATTGCGCATGCGCAATGACCTATGAGGATGACCTATTTCCGGAAGACGTTAACTTCATTTTATGTATATTTTATAGTTCATAACCTAACCACTTGGGCGCTGCATATGGGACCTGTTTGACATAGTTTGAAAATAAGACACATGAATTTATAATTGTATTCAAGTTTGCTGATAAAATATCTAGAGGTGATGACATGCATTAGTCCACTATTATAATAGTGCATAGCGCATAGTGCCGTTCGGTCAGGGGTGGGCGGGACGACTAATATAAGGAAATGAGATATGAGATGCGTTAGTCGCATACATGGGAACGTAACCAAAGTGGCGTCCCAATCAAATGTATCCCATATTCACAAGAATATATACAATTATAACATTGCGCATGTTATAATTGTGATATATTCCCGGAAACAACAAAATATAACATTGTGCATGCAATTTAATATTTGACATTGACATTTGACCTTGACTGAGTTTTGTATTTGATGACCTCTCAGCTAGGGGATGCAAATTGACATTTTTAATCTAGATTAAAAATAAGACACGAATTTTGACCGTACTAGTTCATGACCTATTCCTATCGGGCGCCACTTAACATAAGCCCTAGTTGATAGTTCACCGCCTACCACACCGGGGGCGCTTTAAAAATGCTCAGAACGTCGCATTTATCTGAATCCATTAGGAAGACGACATATCGACATGTATGCACTAAAAATAGCCTTAACCAGACGTGCGTGCACGTCCCCGTCCGGCCATATTTGCTCTCGCACAAACAGCCGTATCCGTGCTTCTTGCCAGACCTGCTCTGGCAATAGCCTTAGGGACGAATGTGATAGATTATGTCAGGTAATAAGCAGCTGCTCTGTATCACTGGTCGAATATGATGTTTTCAGATGATTCTCATGTATTAACCCAAATATAGATGTCCGATGGTTTGCGGGGCTGTGTTATGAAAGTATGCGCGAATCAGCTGAGTTCTTTTTCACAAGGTTTTTCCAATTGTTTTTAAACACACATTCTAGACTACGCTCATGGAAACTATCCATCATTTTGCCGATTGCAGAAATACCTGGGTGCTTGACAATGTAACGACTGTCGACTGTATAATTGTATAGACGATTACATCTACCATTGCTAAATATGTGAGATGATGTGTATGTAGTCAACTGCTCAAGGCTTATTTTTCAAATATGCATGTGACATGGTCTTTGTAGGTCGTCTTAAAGGAGGAATTTTCTATTTATCCAGAGAGATCCACCTCCAGATCGATTAATTAATTTGTCTGTTTAAGTCCAACATTGTTGATTAATCAGCCTTCAAAACCTACGTCCGAAGGTTATCTAGAACCCGAAATAAGGGTTTCAAGTACCTAGGGGTTTGAAGTACCTAGGCATTGTTCTTGATGAAAACTTGTCGTTCTATGATTATGTATACAAAAGAGCATTACCCCACTGAGATTAATATACTACACTGCCAATATGGCATCACAGCACTTTTCTCGGGTTTTCGGGTTGTGGATGTCTAGCTGTCATGTTGGTACGACATCCGGTTGTTAGTGGACATGTGGCAGCACTGTATGGGGTCAATGTGTTACTGTTGCAGATGTCAGGTTTGGTTACCGAGCAAAGATATAATTCCGAAAGTCAAAAGAAATGCAATGCTCGTATTGCGGCTATCTTGAAATCCAATACGACCGACACTTGTGGGTATTCTCATAACATAAGTGGATTCCTAGACCCCAGAAATAGTGGTTTATACAAAATAAGCATATAAATTCTTAGTTTAATGTAAGCTTGAAGACAGATTCCTGTAAACACTTTTTTAATTTGGCCTTCGTTTGACTTCAATTTTGCTTTCAAATCTGGGTAGCCCCATGTCACAAGTTGTAAATGTTCATAATGTATATATGTGCACGTTATTTTTTAGACCTTTGTGAATATTGCTCTGTTAAAAAACACGACATATGTATCTGGTCATTTGGAGGCCATTTCGAATTTATGCAAATGAGTGAATCACTCTAAGGAAAGAACTGGGTCAATACATTAAGCAGCCTTTCGAAACCGTTAAAAATATTATTTAATACTCAAGATATTGTTCAAAGCGATTATAACATTAGTTATAAGTGGCTTTAATCTGACCTTGACCTTTAAGGCTTCTGAAAATCTCACATGTTTCTGCCAAGATCATTGGTTTACCTACACCAAAGCTCTCCGAAATAATCGACCATGCAATTTTAAAGAATGCTCGTGCTGTCGCTACTGAGTCTGATCACCCGCTCTCTACGTTCTTCCATGTACTTCCGTCTCAAAGGAGATACCGTTGTATAAAATGTAAAACATGCTATAGCAGGAGATTTGTGCCGGTGGCCATTAGAATGTTGAATGCTAAATGAGTCATATTGACGTCACCCGGTTGAATTGAAGTGGATACCTCTGGAAATTCGTTTGCATTTTGTTGAGACAATCCCATATATTTTAGATGAGTTGTAAAATGCATATCCTCTCCAATGACAAGATCCTAACGGAGGGGAGGGAGGGGGAGGGAGGAAGGGAGGGAGGGGGAGTGAGGGAGGGAGGGATTCTGAATACGGGGCAATCCAGGGCCTATATATACACATTGCGCTGCCTTGCGCTGTACTGAATAAGACACGTCATTGTCACCGACCCGTGATAACACAACACGCGAGTGAGCAGGCGAGACTTATAAACCCAACCCGATTTGTGTGGGGAACGCGTGCTGCTGCTTGCTTCAGACGGTGGAAAGGATAATCGTGTTCCACAAAGTGTCGTGAAAACACTGGAGATCAAATCACTGGCATCTACTTGATATAGTCTTCACCAGACGCACCACTCTCAAATTGCTACAAACACTCGAAGCAACGATAGTGCGGATTGTGACATTGACTACACACTAGTTTGTACAAGGGTCAGACTGATACCCAAGAGGCTTTACCATTCCAAGCAGAACAGGAAATATTAGGAGCATGGATGATGGAATTAGAATAGCAACATAACTAAGACTGCTTCAATGAAAACAAACCAGGAGATTAAGTATGGAAAACGTGCAGTGTTACCTGTATGAACATCTTTGCCTATGTTGAAAAAACGTTGCAGTTCTCCAAGATATGCTTAACGCTAATATAACAACTCTACATAAAACAAAGGTGGTCGTAGCAATGGCACCAGTTACTGCGCTATCACCCTGATAACCGTCGTAGGAAAAGGTTTGCGTATGTGATACCATGGCTAGACTGCAAATCCTGGCTGAATGCATATATACCGTGTCTCAATGCGAGTTCAGAAATAAAAGATATACAATACACATCATAATCTCTGTCCGACTGCTGTAAGAGAAATGTAGAGAACACAAAAGACCGCTGTATATTGTATTCATCGACCTTTTGAAAGTTTGAGCAGTGAGCAGAAGTGGTTTGTTCAATTTGGTGGAGAAAATTCGTTGCCCTCCAAAATTACTCAGTGTGATCTCCCCTTTCTATGATCACGGGGCTATATCTGGATCGTTTGAGATCCGCAGCGGTGTAAGGCAGTGACATCGTTTTGGCATATTCATTTCGATGATGTTACCGTATGCCTTTTATTTCATCCGCGGAGGGTGTCTACATACACAGAAGAACCGACGGAACGATGTTTAACCTCTCCCGGCTAATGGCTAAAATAAAGGTGCGTCGAATCCCCATAGGGAAAATGTTCTTTGCACATGTTAATGCACTGGCTAGTCACACAGATGAAAACATTCATAAATTAATGAACATATTTTTCCACGACTGAAAAAATTTGGATTGATTACAAGTATCAACAAGACGAATGTTATTGGTCAGGATGTCATTGATCAGTTCACATGTCTAGGTTCAACAATGACAAGTAAGTGGGCCCTACATGCCGAAATTAGTATGCGCAGGGCAAAAGCTGCAGCTGTCATATAAAAACTGAACAAGACAGTGGGAATAACATACAGTTGACAGAAAACATGAAACTACATGTTTACCAAACATATATCTTCAGCAACCTCTTCTATGGCAGTGAGGCCTGGTCAACTGATGCGAGACTCGAACAGACACTGAATATTTTCCATCTCCGTTGTCTTAGACGCATCCTTGGCATATCTTGTCAGGATATGGTCCCTCACACACAGGTCCTTGAACGTGCTTCATGCACCAGCATATGCACACTATGAAGCCACCAACGAGTGCGATGACTTGGTCACGTTCACCGAATGGTTGGTGGCCTTATACCTAAAGATGTCCTGTATGGTGAACGTGTCACTGGGACGCGCACAGTTCAGTTAGCCGATCATATCTTCGTTACAAAGACACATGCAAGGGTAATATGAATATGGCAGGCATTAATATTACCAACTGGATGACCACCGCCTGTGATCATAGTCATAATCATCATCACAATTGTGCAGCCATAGCGTCCCGTGGTTGGACGAAGGCCTCAGTATGCTGCTTCTACATCTGCCTATCTTGCGCTATCCCGTGCCAGATGGTACCGATCCAGTGGTAGTCTAGTTCGTATGTACACCGTCTTGCCGGCCTTCCTCTGTTTTTTCCTCATTGGTAAGGTTTCAGGTGGTGATAAGCAGTGCCCATCGGTTATCTCGTAACCTGCTGACGTGCCTACCCACGTCCACTTCCTTCTTCTGACTTTTTCAATCACGTATGTGACCTTTGACTTTTCTCTTACCCACATGTTTGTTTTTATCTCTCACTGTATGTGATGTTTAACATACGTCTTTCCATATTTGTTTGTGCGGCTGCTAACTTGTTCTTTGCTTGGGTGGTGAGCTCTCAAGTTTCCGCGCCGTACATTATTGCTGGAAGTCCGCATGATTTGTAGACTTGTTTCTGGAAGCATGTTCCAATGTTACCCTTGAAGATATCGCGGTGCTTTGCTAATGCTGTCCATCCAGTCGTGATTTTTATTTGAATCTCCTCGTATTGGGTTTTGTCTCTGGTGGTGATTCTTTGTCCCAGGTAGATGTAGCTTTCAATATTATCGGTGTCAGTGTTATTGACATATATACTGGTGTGTAATTTCTTGTTCATCGTTAGACCCTTTTTTCACTTTCATAAGCTAATTTCTGTTGCATTTGTTGTAGTTCATATGATGTATTAGCGCATATGAGTATGTCTTCGGCGAAGCCAAGATGACTAAGATATACGCCGTCTATCTTCAAGCTACTGGTTTCCCAAGTCATTTTCGGAATACGTTTTCGAGTGCTGTCGTAAACAGCTTGGGCGATATGGTATCTACGTGTCCCTGTTCTTAAAGAGAGGGAACAACGGCTGGCGTTTGCACCCAGTCGAACGTTTTCTCGTAGTTTATGAATGCCATAAGCAGTGGGATATTAAATTTTCTGCAGTTCTCTTTCGGTTAGTTTAGGACGTGGACGTGGTCTATCATTGAGTATCTCCTTCTGAATCCAGCTTGCTCTCGTGGCTGGTTTTCGTTGAGTGTCTTCTCTAGCCTTTTCTGTAGTACTTCATATGTGTTTGGAAGTAGACATATCGGTCTGTAATTCTTGAGGTCTTTCTTATTTCCCTACGTGAAGATTATCACCATCTTAGCGTTCGTCCACGCTGTGTATATTCGTCTTTCAAAAAAGCATTAATGTACAACTTAGCAAATGTCTTCGATATGGTATCTTGTCATATTTTACAGTTTATTTAATTTTTGTTATGACTGATTGCATGCCTTTGCATTTTTACATTAATGTTTTTCTTTGTGTACATTAATTAGTTCAACACGGTAAAGCGCCTAGAACAATTACTCACCAGTTATCAGTGTCATTGTTGTATGTGTGTTTGTGCGAGTTTGTTTGTGTGTATATGCGTGCGGTGTTTGTAGTATGTTTATGTCCTACCCTATGTATTTACTCCACTGGTACACGGGCGTGTTTATAAAATTCTTTAAATTTAAAAATATATACACTTTGTCAGTCAGGAAATATGTTTATTTGAAGCGAACAAAATGTTGACTAAAACAGGTGCGTATATGTTGCTTATTACAACAGTGCTACTAAATCGTAAGACCTGCTCATAGTTCAATTTATCATCTTTATTTTGTTTTTGGGCCGTACAAATTGCGTTAAGCCCATGGCAGTATATTGGAGTCGTAACCGCAATGTGTATTATATTGGTTTGGTAGTGTTTTGAACTTACAATACAGGCAATGTAACGAAGTCAACTCACCTGGAATACAGATGCCCCATGCCTGGTCCCTGTAGAAGTTGTGGGTCGTGACGCAAATCAGACTACTGTTATTAGGAATTAGTGCTACGCACTCGTAGTACTCAATATTGTTAAGTATGAAGGGAAACACGCATGTTGTCGATTGACCAGATATGGGAACCGCGCTAGTTATGCGAACCACTTGAACTAAACAAAACACAAGATTCATTCCAAATTTTCGTCGTTAACATCTTAAAGAAGAATAATAATATTGTGTTGTAATATTAACATTATACACAGTTCATGGCTGTCAGTTTTCAGTCGTATTTGTCGCCACAATTGATAGGCAGACGTCCTACTGCGACTGAGCAGATTGCACGATTAATACAAATTCCAATGTATTGACTGCAGTCCTGGTGGTCATTACATGTGCATGTATAAAACAAGCAATTAGAGGCAGGCTGACATAGGTGTAATTAGTCTTAATGTATACGAATTAAATACAATCATCGAAGGTGATGCAATATACGTGGTTGCGAATTAAATAAGCATCCGAATGTGCAAAACGTGTTTAATAATGTGGACTTTTCATCAGAGTGGAATTATGTCCTTTGAAAGCAAGTAATTATACGATCACTGTCTATGCCACCCATTATTACAAAACAGCCTTACTATATCAGGCTTAATTTAATATTACCACAGTATGATGGGGAATACATGTTATGGCATAGTTGACAATTGAAATATGACTTGACACATCCATCACATTTTTGGAAAATGGAAATTAGATGCCCATTTAAAAAATGATCACTCATGACTTCATAGCTTATATGCCGTATTGCCATATTTGTTCAGATAGTATATATATGTTATGATCATATGGGATAGAACCTGCTATGACACATGTTATTTTCAGAAAATAAATTGTCCCAGTATACACTCTTCATAACGATGAATGTTGTGTTAATTTAGAATGTTACATTACATGCAATATTCTAGAATTCCAGAGCAAATAATCCTAAGTAGAACAAACCTGGTACAATGGAATTACATGAACAATCTTATATAATAAGGGTTGAAGTAAATATAAGTATGAGGCAGGGTCACCTAAACATAGGCAGGTCTGCATTATATCTCCATTTATCATTATCACGGTTATTGAAAGGATCATGAAAACTGCTAATTTTGAAAACAAATGTACACACAAAATTGTAGTAATTATAATAATGGTGACAAAGAGTAACTTACCATGCATGATGGATAAGCACCATTCAACATCTAATCAAACATCACATTAGGTGGACAGATGGGCCTGGATATTTCATGCGTACAGGAAACCGACTCACTATATCCCAAGACAGACGATAACAAGGTATCCGCAAGGCAAACGAGAAATGGAAATGCGGAGTAGAACATTGAATAGAGAAGTGGGGAGATGTCACAAAAAGGATAATCGTTGAATATCTAAGTTCCCTCAGGGAAACATGGAAAGTAAAGACTTAAGTCAAGTCAGTCAAAATTTCTCCGATTGTAATTTAGTTTTTGCCAATTCAAATAAATGTTGTAAAACAAGTTGCCGTAGATAGCCAAATGTTACGTGTGACTTGATATTTGCTAGTTACGTCTTTCTTTATCATTTCCACTTACCTAACAAACCATCACAACATTCGTTAAATACAAACTTATAATGCCATTCCAAGTACGTCAGGGCTATTTTGGCTGCCAGAGAAGTGCCTAAAAGCCCTGATATCCTTCACCACTGCTGCTCTCAGACCACTCACCATTGCCAGCTGACCAAGCCGGGGCTGCAAAAAACGACCAAACGACAGCTTCACACCAGGTCTACCTGAACATTTTGATATGTCTGGAACTGGTAGGGACTATTTAACTTATTTAAACAGCAAAAATACCTAAATGAAATTGGAAATGAAATACATCAATTACATTTACTTAGCAAATAATACATGGTAACATGATATGCAATAATATATTAATAGTTAATCGTGAGTATGTATATCTTAAATATCCTATCAAATTAATATCATCCCCGTAAACAAATATTTAATGGTATAACAACATTCGATACAAAGGATAGACAAATGGTAACATTTCACTTCATCTGTACCACACATTTATTGTACTACTGACTTTATAATTTAGTGCGCAATTAATATAGTGACGTCTGGTGGGTGATTTATGACCCATTAGTCTAGTTATCCAGCAATATTTAGTGGAAATTGGCATTCACACGCTAGAATATACGAATATTGGTTTCTTTGTTTCAGCATATATCAGAAATGTATGTATGTATGTATGTATGTATGTATGTATGTATGTATGTATGTATGTATGTATGTATGTATGTATGTATGTATGTATGTATGTATGTATGTATGTATGTATGTATGTA
The DNA here is from genome assembly GCA_025642075.2 of Ridgeia piscesae. NCBI lineage: Eukaryota > Metazoa > Annelida > Polychaeta > Sabellida > Siboglinidae > Ridgeia > Ridgeia piscesae. The sequence continues at coordinate 90,152 of JAODUO010001183.1, read as the reverse complement.
TATGTATGTATATGTGTATGTATGTATGTATGTATGTTATATGTTGTATGTATGTAGTTATGTATGTATGTATGTATGTATGTATGTATGTATGTATGTATGTATGAAATGTATGTATGTATGTATGTATGTATGTATGTATGTATGTATGTATGTATGTATGTATGTATGTATGTATGTATGTATGTATGTATGTATGTATGTATGTATGTATGTATGTATGTATGTATGTATGTATGTATGTATGTATGTAGGTTAATTAATATGTATGTATGTACGTATATGTGTGTTTGTATATATGTATGTATGTATATCCCTTACAAAAGAGCCAACGGTATACCAATGGACACCACTGAATACCGTTCAGTATCATTTAGTATCATTGGACCATTCAATGATGTTTCAGTAGGATTCGCAACGGTAATTTAAAATACCATTCTGTTCCACTGGACCATTCAGTGGTAAACCATTATTCTCAGTGGTACTCTCTATGGTACCTGACAATACCATTCAGTACCATTCAGTGATAACATCAGGCTTCAATGGTACTCTCAATGGTATTGGAACATACTGTTCAATAATGAATCAGACTTCAGTGGTACTCTCAATGACATTTGAGAATACCATTCAATTTCATTCCACCATTCAATAACAAAACATCTTTCAATGGTACTCCCAAAGGTATTTGAAAATATTGTTCAACAATAAGTCAGTCTCAGTGGTAATATTAATGCTATTTGAGAATATCTTTCAGTATCATTGGACCACTGAATGATAAAATGAGGCTTCAATGGTACTTTCAATTGAATTTGAGAGCACCATCCAATACCATTGAAAGACACTTGACTTAAGTTTCGCAGAAGAACGTTCCATTAATCAACTCGTGTACCTGTTGTTACATATTTTGTGTGTTCTTACATTATAAATTCAGACAAATTATTATTAGTTTCTATTATAATTGACTACCCCAACGTATATTGCATATTACTCTACAAATTATCAACCACATCACTTGATAAAAAAAATCGGAAGTTAAATATCTTAGAAATAATACAGCTCAAATCACCATCGAAGCAGAATGAACGTACAATTTCATGCTTTTGAGGATTACAACAGGTTAGAGATTGTCAATATTGAAGACGTCAACACTTTCGACGTGGAAACTTACGGCAAAAAAGATCGGCAATCTTCCAGTTAATTATTAGGGCCTTTTCAAAACGGTTTGGTCACCTGTTTTCGATGTGTATGTGTTCCGAATGTCACCCGGTACAAAGAAGTAAGATATCATTTTTGTGTGTGTGTTTTAGATCAATTTTATGCCGTCGAGTCGACGTAAGCAAGCCGTTGTCACGCACAGGGCGATGTATTGTGTGTGCATTGCGAAATCGAAATAAAAGCAATTAGTAGTATTTTATAAACACTAACTTAAGACAAATCACCCCACCTGCTATAGAATAACAATTAATGATGTAGTCTGAGGAAATATCCGTCAATCTGCGGTCGTGATATGCGTGCGCCTGGGATGCGATAAGTGTTCACGCTCCGTGACATCAGCTTGCTTACGTCGACTGGACAGCATAATTGGTAATTTTGGTATAAAAGGAGGAATTGTTTGAAACACGAATTAAGGAAAGCATGCGTATATATATATATATATATATATATATATATATATATTTTATATATATATATAATAAAATGTATACTTGTCATCTGTTGTTATCATCAACAGTTTGAATTGTTTTCAGGAATGCATTAATGATATACTCTTTGACCTTGATCAATGTTATCTTGTATGTTTTAATGGCATAATTCAAAATACCATTCTTCCATGCGCGCACTCTAGAGGGTCAACAACTCAAAATACCATTGACTGGTTTATCAAAGAAAGTCATAGTATTGAATGGCATACAATGCATATACCACTGAACGATAAGTACCATTTGATTGGTATGTTTGTAAGGGCTCACGAACACACAAACACAATACATACATACATACATACATACATACATACACACACACACACACGGACGCATGCACGCACACTCACACACGCACACACACGCACACACGCACACACGCACACGCGCAACGCGCACGCGACGCGCGCACACGCACACGCACACGCACACGCACACGCACACGCACACGCACACGCACACGCACACGCACACGCACACGCACACCACACACACAATCAAACGAGGATGACGACAACATCCATGTCTACAGCGCGCACCACGATTGTCTTCGTCCCTTGCTGTATACCGTATGGTGAGTGGTACACCACAGTTCGTTCACCCGTGACTGCTCCATAAGCAACTACACTGTCACAAGTTCTTTTCACACCACCTTGTCTTCTAGCCGTTGCTCTGTTTGGATTGATTCTCCAATTTGAAACGATGTTCCTTGTTTTGTAATCCCGCATGAACTTAAGCCATTCCGTTTGTACATTGGCTTGTTTTGTAACTCACACTCTTCCAACGTATCCACACCAGTTTCAAACTAGTATCAACTTATTTACCACACACAGTGTCCAACATTGATGGTGACTCAAACTCCCTTGTAATGAATGGCATGAACACTAGTTCGGCGTATTTCCGAGATATAGCGCTCCCTCTAGAGGGTCAACATGAGAGTTAGGACAGGTCCGTCAAAACCCTCTGCGTCCACAAATGGAGGAGCTTTGGCTCAGGACAAACTTTGTACCAAACTAAATTTTCGCGTATTGTAACAGAGAGCGGGAAAGATAGGTTCATGTGTGCAAAAACACGTTTGCCAAAAAATAGCGAGGACGCCATCGTGGATTTTGCAACATCAAACTTGCCAAACGGTTATCAATGCGTCTGGTTTGATTAATTTGTATTGTTCAGTAATTGGGGTGATTCTATATGAAGTCAAAACAAATCTAGAAATCTTCTACGGTCACCGATTCAGGTTCGGTACAACGTGTATAATGAACAAATAAATCGGAGTTGTGTGTTGAAAATAGATACCAGCATCTGTTACAATTGTATTGATTTTGGTTATTGTATGTTTTTGAAAGATCTATCGACAATAGGAAGATTGACTATATCGATGTCTTAAAATGACATTTAATAATCGCTGATAACGTTTCTAATTTTAAGTCGCAGTTACTCTACTGCTTTTCTACAGAGCAAAGATATTCGAATTTCGTAAATTACAATTGCGCATATATAGTATTAGTACTGTGAAAGTGTACAGTTAGTATTGTACGTAATGTCACCACAGGCAATCGACTAGTCGCGTACCATAACCTTCGTGATGTGTGTCACAAAAATTAAGGCATATCCACGTAAGTAATATAGTAGGTACATATCGTGATACGGGGTAGCAGAGGAAGCGCGGTGGAAGGTCAAAGACCAAGCAGCGCCCCTACCGGATAGTTGCTGAACTGATGGCGCCCCGTGGGGACAGCTCAAGAATAAGTACAGTTCAAATTTGTGCGTCTTATTTATAAAAAAATAGGTCAAAGGCCATGTAACGTCCCTGGGGGATATCTTATGTACAACAAACTAGGTCAAATAACAAGTGGAGCCATCTGACGGATATGTCGTGAACTAATACTGTACAAATTCGTGCATTTTATTTTTTTAATTAGGTTAAATGGTGTCAAAGGTCATGTATCGCCCCTGGCAGATATGTGGTGAACTACAAACTAGGTCAAAGAACAAGTGGAGCCATCTGACGGATACGTCGTTAAGTAATACCACAATATACGTGTCTTTTTTAAACTAGGTAAACAAATAGTGAAGATATGTTGGCATGGCTGAAGACGCAAGCGTTGTAATTTGTTTTATATCCTGTAGCAGGGGAGAGAGGCCAGCATGGAAGACCACGCACTGCGAGGTCGTCATTCTCACTGGGCCTTCGTAACCCAGTATAAACCGTATTCCTTGTTCTTTCTCCTGTTATGATATACGTTTACCCAGGTCCCCGTTGTGTCATGTATGGTCACTCTTATTACACAACTAATTTTCGTTGTTATATCATATGACAACTTTCATAGTCTATCCTTGTATGGTATGCTTTATTTTCTAAGTTTCCAATAATAAAACACGTATTTGTAGTTACCTTTATTTTATAAAAACAGGTCACTGACAAAGACCATTGCACATTGTAGTGTTATATGTTGGTCATCTCCTGGTAATGAGTAACCGATTTAGGTCATTGCGCGTGCGCAATGTCTTTAGACAACATCCAGTTATAGGTCACTGTCCCACCATGTTCAGCACGTAGGTCACATAGGTGACGTGCCCCACGCAGGCAACGTACATACAAACTTGGCACACCGACTTTGTTAAATATAAAAACTTGACAACGTTATCGCATCGCAACACTAAAGTTTATATTATGACTGTGGTCGAAGCCGTCATTTCGGCAGAAATTATGTTATGGAAGTAATCGAAGCCACTGTTTTTTCTATGTCAAACACTAATTAGTGGCTGCTTTGTCCGCTAGATGGCGCTAGCATTTATGTGTTACAAGAGTTATCCGTAGATGGTACCAGTTGTTAAAGAAGTGACGTTACAACCCAAGACTTTTCTAGATTTGTTTAGAATTGATTAAGAAAATGTTCTATGTCGCAAGAAAACCCACCAATGTTCTCGTTTTATGATAGAAAGTTACATAACTTTCCCCTAGAATGTTATGAGTACCAAGATGACTTTACAAATTATGTCAAAGTGACAAAGCTATCGCCGTGAAACGCTGACAAGTTGTGAAATGGTACAAAGTTGGCACGCCGACTTAGTTAAATATGAAAACTTGACAAGGTTATCGCATCGAAACAAAAATATTCCATTTTACTACAAGTTACAAGACTAACTTAGTTAATTTGTGAAAATACCACCTTTCTAACGCAATCAAATGGTGAAACGTTACGAAATGGAACGAGGTTAGCACACCAACTTAGTGAAATATGAAAACTTGATGAGACTAACGCGTGTCTAATATTAACGAGTGATTATTTTGTCTGTTAGATGGCGCTAGCATTTCATGTATCACAAGCGTTATCCACTAGGTGGTGGTAGTGTATATCGTAGTGAAGTAACAACCAAATATTTGTCTAGATTTTGTTAGCAAAAGTTTCTATGTCGTAAGATTAACCACCACGTTTGTCATTTTATGATCCAAGGCTTCACATTCTCATACCTTTTAGTCACAAGACGGCGCCAAAGCTTCATAGTTTTTCACATAGAAAGATACGAAAGTACCAAGATAACTTAGTAGAATTCGACAATTTGTAAGGTTACCGCGTAGAAACGGAAATATGTTGTGGTTTTACTACACATTACAATCCTAACTCAGTTAAATACATGAAAACCCCACCTGTCTAAAGCAATGAAGGGTTGAAAAGTTACGAAATGCTACGAAGTCAGCACCCTGACTTACTAAAATACGACAAAGTGACAAACCTATCGCGGCGAAACGTTAGAATGTTCCAAATTTACTACATGATATCTCGTTGAGATTGTAAAATTTTATTTTATTAACTTGTTGACTTAGAAAAATTCAGTAGATTACGACAATTTGTCAAGCCTTTAAACAAGGTGAAAACGTTCTTCTTTCTATCTCGTTCAGGTGGTAAATGTTAGAAAATAATCATGATGACTTCGTAAAATACGAATACTTCATACAATTATCGCTTCGAAACGCTAAAAATCATGTCATGACTGTGGTCGAAACCTCCTTTTTTCGGCAGTTGTGGTTTTCACGTGACAGGAAGCGTCATTTTGAGGGAAGTTACGTTTTCATATGATAGGAGCAGTCATGTTTACGGAAGTTATGATAAGGATGTGGTCGGAGGTGAATACCTCTCTCTCTCTCTCTCTCTCTCTCTCTCTCTCTCTCTCTCTCTCTCTCTCTCTCTCTCTCTCTCTCTTTCTATCTAGTTGAGTGGGTAAATGTTAAGAAATCACCATGCTGATTTAGTTAAATACGAATAGTTGACAAGGCTATCGCGTCGAAACACAAAAATATTCAGACGTTACTACAAATTACAACCATAACTTATTTAATATATGAAAACACCCTTGTCTAATGGAATAAAACAGCGAAACGTTACCGAATGGAATTAAATTAGCACACTGACTTAGTAAAACACGAACATTTGCCAAGGTAATCAACTTATTTGTGCCTTACTCTAATTAGTGGCTGTTTTATCCTATAGATGACGCTAGCGTCTAATGTCGTGTGTCATTTGTCCACAATATGGCGCAAGCTTTTAATATGGTGACATCACAACCCAACATATTTCTAAATGAGCTTTACAGTGAATATTTCACTATGGTCAAACCCACGTTACAAAGACAGAAGTATCGATGACGAATAGCCGGCAAGTTCTAAATATTGAAGCAATGTTCACAAATATGGAGGAATATATCACAGAAATTCGGTAGCGACGCCAACGTCGTTGTCGTCGGCCTCGAATGATGGCTGGATCGTTCAAACTTGAATGTCAGAGCCATGTCAGAAATAAGTAGAGACAGCGACATCGTGAAATTAGGATCAATCGATTAAGTGTTGTTTAGTTTCCACATTATTTGTATGTTCAACATTAATCCATAAAACAGTGCTCGTCTGAACACATATTACCAATTAGTGAATGACACTCCAACGGGCACGGGCACTGCACTGGTGATTGTGAGTGGGACTCGTTTTTTAAAGTATAATTAAATACAAAATTTACATTCATGACCATAATTCTCGATAAAAGATCATTCCTCCGTATATTTTGTAGCAAACAAATCACTGCATTACTTTATTATTAATTTTCAGCATCACATCCCTATCACCATCCCCTTAGTTGTTTTTTCTCTGAAATGGGATTCTATTAGAGCAACGTTTCTCTAGTTGGTGCAGTAACAATTTTCTGCATCTGAATGTTTCCAAAACGAAAGAAATGTGCATCGACTTCCGTCGTAATAGAACTGTCATTAGTCCTATTGTCATCAACGGTGAACCTGTGGAACACGTTGATTCATTCAAATACCTCGGTGTTATATTAGATGAAAAATTGTCATGTACAGAGCATATTACAGCCGTGCAAAAGAAGTCTCAGCAGCGACTGTACGTTCTTCGAAAGTTACGAGCTTTCTATGTTGATCCACTACTTCTTCTACGCCGTTACCGTAGCATAATTGAGCCTCTCTTAATCTACTGCACCATTTGTTACTACCCTGCTCTTTCTGTGAAAAACCGTAACAGGCTTCTGAAAATCTCACATGTTTCTGCCAAGATCATTGGTTTACCTACACCAAAGCTCTCCGAAATAATCGACCATGCAATTTTGAAGAAAGCTCGAGCTGTCGCTACTGAGTCTGATCACCCGCTCTCTACGTTCTTCCATGTACTTCCGTCTCAAAGGAGATACCGTTGTATAAAATGTAAAACATGTCGCTATAGCAGGAGTTTTGTGCCGGTGGCCATTAGAATGTTGAATGCTAAATGAGTCATATTGATGTCACCCGATTGAATTGTTCTTGTAGTGTATACATCTGGAAATTCATTTGCATTTTGTTGAGACCATCCCATATATTTTAGATGTGATCATGAGTTGTAAAATGCATATCCTTTTTAAGGACAATAAAGTAAAGTGAAGTGAAGTGAAGGTGTTTTTTTTAATCATAATGTTGCTAGAATTTCAATTGCAGTTGAGTTAGCCAAACGTTTGTAAACCAGTTTACAATGTTATTATTGTGTGTATGAAATATTCAAATTGTAAACAAAACCATAAATATATACTGCTGATCATACTGATGCAAATTTCAGCTTATTTAGCAAACATAGTGATGATAATTATCTACCCCAGCTAATCGAGGAAGAGAAACCTCGTTTTAAATTAAGCCAAGATGACCATAAACCATTCACTGTATTACTAACTATTCACCCCTATGCTTGCATTTACTTGTAACAGCTGTTGCATGTAAGACACGACAAGGTCAACTTTTATTTATCAAACAATTGGATACACAGAATATCATCCGTGTACAATAGTGAACATTTCTTTATTGATAGGTAGCCTGGTAATTAGTATATTCTTATCTACAAAAAGTGTCTGTTGTGTGCTAAACTGCCCCAGGTTGCTTGTTTGTAGGTTTGGTTGTTATCGAGTAGGGGTTTACTGTTATGGATAATAAATAATGCATTTACGAAAAATAATACAGGCCTGGTGGTATAGTTGATTTTTCATATACATATTTTAAGTGGTTAAAATACTAAATCAAAAATGTCATGAATATTACAATTTACGTATACACCTCCTACATGAACAAACATTTGTTCTAACCGCATTTCTGGCCGTTTGACTCCTCCGGGAGTGTTGGCCAGTATACCGACAAGACAAGATTTCGTTCTCACCGCATTACGTTTCTGTATACCGTACCTTGTTACGTAGGTAATCTCTGACAACAAACATTTGACTAAGCTATGCCTGAAGTTTAACAACGTGCACCAGAATTCGCGTGGTCACCAGGTCCAGGCTATTTGTCTATAAATAGACACGCCATACCTGCGCAATCTGCAGATGATTGCTGCTCTTTGTAGATTGCACAGGTCCAGCTAATACGTATAAAATAAATTATAATAGCTTAAGCCAAGCCAAACATTATATTAAAGCAATCAAATCTTTGAAACGTCAACATGACGTTAACAATAAATTATGTAACATTAGTTACAGCAAGGCGCTCAGCAGGTGGTACTGCGTCGCGCATGTTTGTGTCTTTGTGAACGATTAACGGCGAGGAAGATATAGAAATTGCTCTGCATCATTCCGGACCAAGTTTGCAAATGTTCTGGGGTCTTCCACTTTAACTTCCTTCATCAGAGCATGCAATGCGCCGCGCAATGCTTGGGCGAACCCACCATCTTTTTAGTTTCTTCAGCTTTTCTTTCTTTTCTTCGTCATCAATTTGCTGCAGCACAGCCAATGTACCGAGCAAAATTGCATGTTCTTCTTCACTGCTGCTGCATCTGTCAGCCATTGCCTTAAACTAGCACGTGTGCGTCTGCAATGGCCTTCACTTTGTGACGTCACTCAAGCAACTCTCCGACTCGATTGTTTCGCTACGACTACGTGTGTCATGCACTCGAACGAGTGACTCGTACGAGTGACTCGTACATGTATCATCCCCTTTAGGAAAATACGACAAAGTGACAAAACTATCGCGGTGACACATTAGAAAGTTTAAGATTTACTATACTTTACAAAACAAACTTAATACACTGTGAAAACATGCCTCTCTATATCGTTGAGGTGGTAAAGTCTTAGGAAATGATCTTACTGACTTACTAAAATATAGTAGAATACGACAATTTGTCAAGGCTACCGCGTAGAAACGGTACAATATTCAGTTAGTTATGAAAACATTGCTCTCTGTTTTCGTTGAGACGGTAACAATGTTACGAAATTACCTCACTTACACAGTAAACCTTAGTAAAATAATACAACGATGTTAAAAGGATGTCAGACCTAAACTGAAGAACAATGAGAGTTTACTACATTCATATCGTAACATATCAAAATGTTATACGTTTTCAGAGTGAAAATATAAAATGCTTACTAAGTTCAGGTTCAGGCGGTAAATGTTATGAAATCACCACATTGACTTAGTAAATTATGAATAGTAGAAAAGGCTATCGCGTCAAAACACAAAAATATCCAGACTTTATACAAGGTACAACGCTAAGTTAAATATATGAGAACCCCACATCTATAACGCTATGAAATGGAGAAGCATTACGAAATGCTACGTAGTTAGCACACTGACTCAGACAAATAACAAAACTTGGTAAGGTTATCGCCGCGAAACTCTAAATGTTACGTTATGACTACGGTCAAAGGCGTAATTTGGCAAGAAATTGAATTATGGTCGTGATCTGGCCAGCCATTTTAACGGAAGTTATGGTTTGCACGTGAAAAACAACTGTCCTAGCCTTGTGTGCATGGGATTCGCAATGACATGTAGGTTGCCTACATGGAGCACGTCACCTATGTGACCTATATGCTGAACATGGTGGGATAGAGACCTTTAACTGGATGTTGTCTAGACATTGTGCACGCGCAATGACCTAAATCGGTTACCCATTACCAGAAGATGACAAACACATGATTACGTGTGCAATGGTTTTTGTCAGTGACCTATTTTGTAGAATAAAGATAAACACAAATACTATGTCTTATCATAGGAGACTTAGAAAATAAAGCATACCGTACAAGGATAGACAACGCGTGCGTCTTCAGCCGTGCCATCATATCGTCACTATTTGTTTACCTAGTTTAAAAAATGAGACACGTGTATTGGGGTATTAGTTCACGACATATCCGTCAAATGGCTCCACTTGTTCTTTGACCTTGTTTGTAGTTTACCACATATCTCCCAGGGGGCATGACCTTTGACCATTTTTTTAAACAAGACGCACGAATTTGGACAGTACTAATTCTTCAACTGTCCGCAAGGGGCACCAACAGTTCAGCAAATATCGGCTAGGGGTCGCTGCATGACATTTATCCTTCCTCCCTCGCTCCCTTCCAACGCGTTTCATCCGCTCCCCCGTATCACGATTGGTACCTATATATGAAGTTTATCGTACCTGTCGTCAGGAATCCAATAATGCTAAACCACATCTTATTCTGCGGTGATGTCCAATGATATGATCTAAAATAAAATAAAAATGAAAAAAAACATCATTTGTTAAATTATTTTATTTTTAATTTAATAACTTCTTGAGTGTGTATGTATGTTTGTGTGTATGCATGCATGCATGTATGTACTATATATACTATATATATATATATATATATATATATATATATATATATATATTTATATATATATATATATCACATATATACATATATAAATATATATATATATATATATATATATATACATATATATATATATATATATATATATATATATATATATATATATATATATATAACATAATAATCTAAAATCATAATGTATAAACTAAACTTATTAATAAATGGTTATATCAAATACAATTAATAAGTTAATAATTAATACTAATGTAAAATAAAAATAAAATATATTACTCTTAGTATGGTTAAAATAAACTCATTGTGTTACACAATACAAGTAATCTGTATATGCGGCTTAAACCACATTTGTTTTTAAATTAGAGTTAGATCAAGTGCGTCTATAAGGTGCCGAAATTCCGTCAGATTATTCCACAGGCGCGGTGCCGTCTCTGAAAAGCTACGCCGATCGTATCGTTCTAAATTACAGCATGGTACTCTCAGGAGACAGCTTCTTACGAAAGGAAGCTGGCAGCCCGGCGTGTATTTAAAAATCGTGTCGTATTCTGGCGCGATGTCGTGTTCGCTAGGAAAGTCAAAGCCATCGACGGGGAAAGTATATTAAGTGCAAATGACGCGCCCCCTGGAGGAGAGGAGAGGCAATTCTAGACATGTATGCCAGTATTACTATGGGATGTGATGTAACCGTCAACGAAGTAATACGTGTATCTGCCACATAGTCAAAGAAACCAGGCAAATATAGGCCCCCTTTCCCATATGGTGTTGTGCTTATGTTACATAACCACCTACGTGTTAAAAAATACAAAAATAAATGTTAAAAGGGTATTGCAAACAAATTAAATAATTACTTTACACATATAGGACAGTCCATTACACAAGGGATTAAATACAAAGATAGCAGAAAATCCAGTTATTATTAAAATACAAATGTGACGTCTGCATTTAATTTTGAACATGTCGATGAAGAAAAACTATAAATTGCCTTCCCACAAAACATTTTTGGATGTGATGGTATCTCAACACAATTGCTCAAAATAATTGAATCTGTAATTTAAAAATTATGAGCACTCTTAAGAAATCAAGTTTTTTACTCTGGTGTATTCCCTGATAAACTGGAAATAAAAAAATGTATTTCTATATTTAAGAAAGATGATTCATCCTTATTTGAAAAGTACAGACCAATCTCTCTTCTTCCTACCATATCTAAAGTATTAGAGAAACTTATTTTTATACAACTGTATTCATATTTCAACGAAAATAATTTTCTAAATGATAATCAGTATGGTTTTAGAGCTATATATTCAACAGAATACGCTGCGCTTGAGTTAATTGATAGAATTGTGACTAAAATGGATAACAAATTATGTACCTATTAATGTATTTCTCGACCACTCAAAGGTATTTGACACTATTAACCATAACATTTTACAAAAGAAATTAGCATACTATGGCCTAAATGGCCCAGTCTTGCATTTGTTCAAAAGTAACTTACAAAACAGAAAACAGAAAGCAGGGTCAGGGCGGTAACTTTTCCATTGTCGATGTTGAGGTTAATGTCATTGTGCAATTTTAAAAGAGCAGTTTCTGTAGAATGAAATTGTTTATATGGAGACTGCGACACATTGGATAGACCAATTTTGTAGATGTGAGATCTGAGACGATTAGCTACAACCTTTTCAAGTATTTGTGAGATGAAGCTTACGTTGGAAATAGGTCTGTAACTGTTTAATTCTTCTTTAGGCAGAGTTGGTTTCTTAAGAACTTGATTAACATGGGCATATTTAAAACCGTCAGGGAAAAAGCCGTAGCGTAATGATGTATTTATGATGTATGTTGTTGGTTTAATTATTACGTCAAGGCATGCTTTCAGTAGTATGGTGGGGATTGGATCAAGGTCACAGGATTTACTTGGGGATGACATGATTATTGTTCTCACTTCAGTAGTTGTAGCTGGTTCAAACGATGCAAGTTGAACATTTAGTTGTGGAGAGTCTGCATGAACCGTGTCCGGAGTATGACCTGTGAAAGTTGATTGTATAACGCTAATTTTGTCTTTAAAAGACTCGAAAAAGAGTTACACAATGACTTGATTGATGCATGAGTTGGTAGAGAAGGAGCACGCCGTCTGTGCAAGATTTTATTGATGCATTCCCATAACTGTTTTGGCGTAGCAGAGTTTATTGATACCATGTTCTCATAATAATGCGACTTTGCTTTTGACATTTCTCGGTTGCATAGATGACATTGTCGTGTATAGCGTGATCTGTCTAAGGATGAACGAGATTTACGCCACACACGTTCCAAATAACGACGGCGCTGTTTAGATTTGATTATTCCCGGGTAATCCAGGCACCAGGCGGTTTTTGCGACACAGATTTTGTTTTAATGGGTGCATGTTTGTCAAGCTATGTTTTAAGTATTTGATGGTACTGTTTGTACAATTCTGATAAATGTTCTCTGAGATGTGTGACGAGGTTGGACGTGGTGATATCAGACATAAATGCTGCAATGTTGATACTGTGAAAGGCTCTGTAAAACACATTATGTTTGGACACGGCAGGGGCTGTACGAACTTTAAGATAATTAATTACTGTATTATGATCAGACAAGCCATCTACAACTGTGGGTGTCTGGATGTTTTTGCGAGAGGAGCGAGTTATTATGATGTCGAGCCAATGGCCACGTATGTGTGTTGGGAAATTTACATGTTGTGTTGTGTCAAATGATGCTAGAATGTCATTAAATGTAATAGTTGTTGCAGATGGTGTGTCCAAATGAAGATTAAAGTCGCCAACAATATAACATTCTGAGTGTATGGTTACAACATTTTCCAAAAGATCCTGGAACTGTTCAAAGAAATTAGCTGGATGACATGGAGGGCGATAAATGCAAATGCAGGGCTGGGCTGAAGGTTTACTTTAAACTGTTTTGAAACAAGAAAACCAACACCACCACATCGACCAACTGGTCGTGGTTTATGGTGGAAGACGTAACCGGGAGGGGAAATGTCGGCAATATACAAGGCTGTGTCATGGGGTCTGAGCCAGGTCTCAGTGACAGCAAGGATATCGATTGTTTTCGAAATTATGACATCAGTGAGCAGGCAGTTTTCTCGAGAATGGAACGAATGTTAGTGGTGGCCAGGCGAATGTTGTGCCTGACCACAGGTCCAGGATTTAGACTTACATCACCAGCTAGCAGTAGGATCAATGCCAATTTAAATGTTGGCGTGGAACGGGGGATTGGCAGTAATTTTCGGTTGAAACAGAGATTAAGGCATGGCAGACTGTATAGATATGTGAAGGATTCTTGTGTGCTCATGTATTTTGAGGAGTTGAGATGACATCTGACCAGTGCGCCAGTTTGCTACACAAGGTAAAATCATGGCTTCTAAATGCTAATTGTATGTCTAAGTTATAATTATAATTGTTATAATAACTAAAGTTTATATAACTTTTGCAAAGAACTTTTTCGAAACGACTCTTTCTTAAGTCTATCATTTCTCCTATGTTTTGGAATGGTTGAAACATGGCATCCATAACTATTATGCTCAATATGGTCTACTCTCTGGCTGACACGTTCAATTGAACATCCTGACTTATATGGGAAACATGCAGCCTTGTAAAATGTATGAAAGACCACTGTATAGCGACAACATTTTTCAAATCAATAAAAAGTTTAGTATCTCTACGTACAGAAGAGCGTAACATTGACAAACTCGGTTTAGGTTTTGATTTTAGCGGAGCGCCCAACATAAACAGTAAATTTGTTTCTTCATTTATCGATCTCCTTGTCATTCCCATTCTTCTGAAATGCCACATAATTGACCCCTGTACTTTTACACTTCTGATTATTGTTGCGGCATCCCACTATACAACGATGTTTTCCTTACATTATTAAAACTACTTGAAACAAACAACGGTTACGCTATCATTATTTGGTCTTACGAATTGACCATGTCTACCGGTGAGGGCACCGCAGTGCTATGGACATTATCAGGTTTAAATGCAGGGCTATGTCACGAGCCGGCGACCCTTTTATATTTAAATCTATGCATATAGGGAAACTGGAAACGTGTTTTGACTTACCTGGTTGGGTTAAGCGGGGACATATGCAGCTGGACTACTCGGGAAACAGCATAAGACAGATATAAATTTTTATTTATCTATAATTATCCTTATCTCATCTATGGTTGTAGGTGCTAAAAACATTGAATTTTTTAACCATTGATACCAGGTGGTCTACGTACCGAACGTGATCATGACATTTGACCTTAATGTTAATCTTTTATGTTGATATTTAACCTTTACCCAATTGTGTAGTTGATGACATATCCTCCACGGGCATCGCTTAACCTTTTGACCATATACAATGGTACATATGTTTCAAACGATTAATTTATAATGTGGCATAATTGCTTAATCATACTAGAATATGTTTGTTTGATGATGTCTGGGTCTATACCGCCCCATCCAGGACTGCAGGGTTTTTATTTATCTATAATTATCCTTATCTCATCTATGGTTGTAGGTGCTAAAAACATTGAATTTGTTTTAATTCCATTAAGATAATCATCAGGCTTTTCTTTAACGGTTGATATGTACTTGGTTAATTATGTACCAAATGTCGTGAAGTATTCATTAAATGTATCAGTTATTAATTTCTTATATCGTGTTAGAATGCCATTTATTAACCATTCTTGGTTTTGCTGTGATGATGTCTTCTTGCCAATGTTTGTTCTTATCATTTGTCACATTTGTTTCAGGTCGCTCTTGTGCTTGTCAAATTCCTTTTGATAATAATGAAGTATAATCTATTATTTTAATATGTTGTGTTAGATTATTTTTATATGTTTTGTAATTGGTTTCATTAAATATCGTTGGATTCATTATTTAGAAAATACATATAATAGTTTGTTCTTAGTGTTTTATGGTATATCTAAGCCCCATATTATATAACATTGTTTGTTTTCAATTATTAATGTACGAACACTATCAGTGGGTTGTTCTGTAAATGCACTAATGCATATTTGGGGTGTATACACTATGCCGACCAATATTTATCTTTTGTGTTTTCTGGTTTGACACAACACCTCGACAAAAAGACATTCAATATGCTAAGTCATAATATAATGTTTTGGCTTTTCTATGTATTTAAATTTGTTGAACGTATAAACATACTCCTCCTCCTTTCTGGAGGGTCTAGTACGATGAATACATTTGTATTCTGGAAGTTCATATAACTTTGAAGTATCCTCCTTAAGCCTCGTTTCCGTTAGGTCAATGATCCAAAACTGTATGTCGAGCGATAGTAAATAGTTGTTCAGCGTATCACATTCTTCGGTATACTCCTAACATTTAAATGTACTAAAGAAAGCCCTTTAGCATAGCTATCGATACTTTTTTTTATAAGATCATTGAAGTCATTTTCAAGGTAGTATTTGGTTGTACGTACATTATTGTTTGTTGTGCAATTATAATTAGGATCTAAGTCTCTCACGTTACGATTAGTGGTTTCACAATTAGACTCATCATCCAGAGAGTATGCACTATCTGTTTAAATGACTCATTTGGTTTATCAATAATAATAATAATAATAATAATAACACAAGTTTTATTAGCTACTCAACTGAGTTGGATTGACATTACAATAGGTTACAATTAACTCATCAAAACATCATACAAATACAATAGAAATACATTTGATACCGCAAATCATACCATATTAATAGCCTTTTTACTGACAGTTGTATAAAGCCCACGGTATAAAGGAGTTACGGAATCTATTCGTTCTAGTAACTGGTAACGGGTACACATTTTGTTGTCTAACATTATATTTGATATGTCTTTTGTCAGGCAGCAGATAATGTTATCTGTGTGTGCCGACATTAATTTTATCAAAATATTTTTGACAAATGCTGTCCCGTCTTACATTCAACGTATCCAGGTTAACACGTCTAAGTATTTCCGCGTAACCCAATCCAGGAAAAATACATTTTAGTGCCCTTTTTTGTATAACATCAATATTGTCAGACAAATATTGGGGCAAGTTAGTGTGCCATACAGGACATGCATATTCTAGAACTGGTCTCACCACACTAACATATACACTGACCAGGTCTTTCTGGGTAATCCCTGCACGCTTTATCAACAAATATATACATAGTGGTAGCATTCATTCATATAAACATAACACATTGCTGCTTGGTAACTCGCATGTAACAGAAGTGTTAACTGATTGATAGAAAATAAAATAATGATGATAAAAATAAAGTATAATACTATAACAAAGTCATTGTTATATAAATAAAGATGTTTGTTATACGTACTGCATAGTATAACACAGTAAATATTGACATAGAACAGCAGATCTTCAATGTTTCATATAGTACGTGTCATACACAATCTCATTATCGCACGTTATGATACCCTATTACTCTGGGTGATGTTTAGGGTTTCAGTAGTAAAGTAGAATCCTATCGTTGCGCACTTGGAGCGGAGCGGTGGAAGAGCGGTGGAAGGGAGGAAAAGGTTATGATTGGCTGTTACGGAGGAAGAAGGGTTTTGATTGGCTGTTAAGGAGGAAGGGAGGAAGGGGGTGAAGGATTTTGATTGGCTGCTCAAGTGGAAGGGAGGAAATGGGTCTTTTGGTGCGGTTTTGGAGGAGCAATGTCTTAAATTAAATAGGATTTTACCATTGCTTGAATGAGCAACGGAATGCGTATTTCTGGAAGGGTGGAAGGTCAAAGTCAAACGAATTAGGTTAAATGGTGTCAAAGGTCATATAGCGCCCCTGGCAGATATATGGTAAAATACAAACTAGGTTAAAGAACACGTGGAGCCATCTGCCGGATATGTCTAGAACTAATACTGATTGTTTCTTGCCTGATAACATTTTAATACAACTTTGCCACCACCATTCCGCCATCTGTCGGCAGTGGCAGAAACTAACGAATTGGGTAGAGACCCGTCTAGCCACGCCGCAGTTTTCACATGATCGATATTGTTTTACATGAGAGTCGTCCAGAAATATGAACAAAATGCCGTTTACATATGGAATAATCGTCATGTCTTTGGGTGCATTGGAAAGTTAACATGTCGCAGTTCACGAATTAGTAAGTATAGGAATACAACTAAACAGAGTTGTTTTAGTTCCGGACTGCAGACAATAGGAAAACTGTTACATTCCATGTTTTGCCGAAAGATGACAAACTGTTAAAAATATGGATTGTAAAAATTGGCAGAGATGCTGGACCATTATTCTAAATCACATCTCACACAAATATATGTTCTCGTCATTTTATTGACAGTGACTTGAGAATAACGTATACATGTCTTCTTCCGTGGTTGGTCTGAATCCATCTTGAATGCACGTTTTCTAGAATTGAGCACATAATCATTGATGTAAATGTCATTGAAGGTTATCCCTGGTGAAATAACCTTCTGCCATCCAGACGTAGGTTGACTGATGCTTTCTGCGTGTGCAGTTTCACCATTCTTGCTTTGTTCACAATCAACCGTGTGTTTGGAGGATGATTCTGACTTCCTCTTTGTGTAGAGCAGGTCAGGAGTTGGGTCGACTACAACGACATCAGTCCTCGATACGTCGAGAACTCTAAAAAGATACAAAACAGGAACCATTTATATGATAGACAGACAGATAATATAGTAGCAATTTGCATACAAAATTAGATCGTTTGGTCGTCCTATGTCTGCATATGTATCACCTGGTTGCCCAAAATTCCCCATTGCCACAATGCACGCAATATTCAGGCAAAAATTGCATAATTGGCCTTGAACAAAATAGAGGGAAGAAAGCCTGATTAGTCTAGAAAGTAATTTGATATTTTAAATATTATAAATAAATAATTAGATTTGACAAATTTATATGAGTCACAATATACAAGTTCATAACCAGCAGAGCAGGCATATCAAGACACACATATTACTACATACCTGGTAACAAGTTCTGCCTTGGTTTTCAACTTTCTGTGACTTATTGCTCTGCAGTCCAACCAGAATTTCAACTCCTGCTTGGTGAGTTTGTTTAGATGTCTTCCAACAAGAGAGGCCCCATCAATGTCCCTTTCTGTCAATGTCACATTGTTGAGGTACTGTATTTAAGTGTATAAAATAAAACGTGTGTATAACTTAAGGTTAGTAAGCACATTTATTTTTAACTTAATTTTAAGCAGATAATAAGCCATAAATAATTACCTACTATAATTATATGAAATGTCCCTGGTCTACAAATATAGCCCACGACATATAGGCCGAATGGGGAATGATGATCGCTTTGGTGAGTTTATACACACAATATATTTGGCTACTACGATAACGCGATGCTCCCTGTGCCAGCAGCCGCAGGAACCACGTGCTCGTAAGCACACGGAAAACAACCTATGTTATTGTGAAATAAATCTACTGCAGATTCTTAACTGGTCTGAATTGTTGACTTAAACTCATTGCAATATCAAAACAGATAATGTATCTTCTATATTCATAGACTTGATATACTCTTACGGATGTAATAATACCATATCAATGAAAACTTACACAGCCTCTGTCGCCGTTACTGTCGAATCCGGTGAAAGTGCATTTGGCTATATTTATGGCTATCTTTGATTTATGAACTAAACTGGTTATCTTCGTACTAGAGGAGAAGAAATACATATATTTACCATCTATGACACTTCATCTCCATCCTGATCCATTTCTATTGGTGAAATATTCCGTTTTCCTGGCACAAAAAGATTCTAACCCGGCTACGTTTCAGTCACTCGTCTGGATCAATGCAAAACTTTGTACTCGCTTCAGGAGTTGACCCACAACCCGCCTTTTCCTTGACTACTGTTGATTGCGCATGCTCCGCGGAAAAGGTGTACTTTGAGGAGGATGTGGAGAAAGTTAACTCCACTGCAGTTATTAGAGACTGGTGCGTGCGCGTTTCATGACGAACCTCAAACCGCACTCGACCAATTAATGGATCATATAGACAATGACTTGTACACAAAATGTGTTGTGTTTATCTGCCTCACTAAAAATGAGCAAACATTATTGCGTGATTTTGTTCTCTCTATCCATATCCATATCCATATGCATATATATATTATATATATATATATATATATATATATATATATATATATATATATATATATATATATAATATATCCCCTCTGCGCTCTCTCCGCGCTCTCTCTCTCTCGCTTTTTTTTTTCCCCCCCCCCCCTTCTCTCTCTCTCTCTCTCTCTCCTCTTCTCTCTCTCTCTTCTCTCTCTCTCTCTCTCTCTCTCTCTCTCTCTCTCTCTTATCTCTCTCTATTCTCTCTCTCTCTCTCTCTCTCTCTCTCTCTCTCTCTCTCTCTCTCTCTCTCTCTCTCTCTCTCTCTCTCTCTCTCTCTCTCTCTCTCTCTCTCTCTACACGCTTGTCGACTTTCGATCGTAAAAACTAAAACTTTGCGTTCATCAAATATATCATGTGTTGGAAACCATTTCAATGTCACCATCATTCAGCTAATGAATGCAGAAATAAAATTATGGTAAGTCTACAACAAAGAAAATATTATGTGCCATCAGTGAAATGTTTGTTCATTTTTAATAAGGCAAAACATTTATTTACAGGTCATCATCTATATGATCCATTAATTGGTCGAGTGCGGTTTCAGGTTCGTCCTGAAACACGCACGCACCAGTCTCTAATGACTGCAGTGGAGTTAACTTTCTCCACAGCCTCGTCAAAGTGCATATCTATTAAAATGTTATCAGGCAAGAGACAATCGTGTTGGAGTTGACTAGGATGCTCTATCTATAATTTTAAAATTATGACGCACGCATTTGGACAGAAGTAGTTCACGACATATCCGTCAGATGGCTCCTCTTGTTCTTTTACCTAGTTCATAGTTCACCACATATCTGCCAACATGACATTAGACACCATTTAACCTAATTTTAAAAATAAGACGCACCATTTGGACAGTACTAGTTCACGGCCTGCCTGCAAGGGGGCGCCTCCCTTAACGTTTGACCTTCCTCCCTTCCACCGCTCCGCGCCGCGCCACAAAGACGCTTTCCGTTTCTCATAAAGCCTTTTCATTCAAACAATGATAACATCCTATTTCATTTAAGGACCTGCTCCTACAAAACCGCGCCAAAAGACCCATTTCCTCCCTCCACCGCAGCAGCCAATCAAAACCTTTCTTCCTCCGCAACAGCCAATCGAAACCTTTTCCTCCCTTCCTCCTTCCTCCCTTCCACCTCTCCGCTCCAAGTGCGCAACGATAGGATCCTATACTACTACTTTTTGTTGATTTTAGTCTGCTTTATTACAATCTTTTTGATAAGATACAAAGTTTCGGTGTTCCTCAATCCATGTGTCTGTGGATCCTCGATTTTATTTTAAATAGGCCGCAGGTTGTAAAAAATAGGCGACAACTTATCATCATCTACTGGCACGCCTCAGGGCTGTGTTCTGTCACCAATGTTATATTCTCTTTTTACACATGATTGTTTATTTTGTCATGTACGTTCTTAAATACTCAAATTTGCCGATGACACTACAATGATAGGGCTAACAACAAATTCTGATGAATCTGAATATCGGAACAAGTAAATAAACTCATCAGTTGGTGCAACGATAACAATCTGGAACTTAATGTAAATAAAACGAAAGAAATGATTGTGGATTTTAGGAGAAAGAAATCGTCTCCTCCCTCGCCTCTTGTGATCGATGGCAGGACAGTTGAAATCGTCCAACATTTCAAATTTCTCTGTTCTACAATCTCCAGTAATCTCAAATGGGAGCTAAATGTTGTTAATATTGGCGAAAAGGCCGAGCAGCGGCTGTACTTTTTAAGAAGGTTAAGATCGTTTGGTTTGACCACACAGCTGAACTTTTACAGAGCTGTAATCGAGTGTTCTGGTATTTTCTATCACAGTATGGTTTGGGTCGATTACCCAGAAGGAAACGCTCAGATTAAACAGAGTTGTGAAAACTACTTCCCCAATCATCGGCTGACACCTTTTCAGTCTAGAAATACTGTACCAGCAGCGCCTGTTAGGAAGAGTCACTCTCATCTCTCAAGATTCATCCCATCCTGCCCATGACCTATTTAAACCTCTTCCATCTAGTCGCCGATTCAGATCCAACAAAACAAGGGCCAACCAGTTTAGTACTAGCTTTTCCCCCTTAGCCGTTCAAGCCCTGTCAAAACAGAAGTGATTTTTCTCTCACCTGCAGCAAACACATATTCCACTGTCCGATGAGTTTTTAGTGTGTATATTTTATCATAATTTATTATATATTACTTTATTACATATTTTATATTTTAAGCTAATATATTTCTAGTAGATCGTATCAATTATTTATCGATGTTTTACAGAAAAAAAAATTATTCGGACCTTTTTAAGTGATTGTTTTTATTTATTTGTTTAATTTAAAATAGTAGCATATTGTATCATCATCTTTTGGTGCATGTGAATGTATTGTTACGTGAATGTACTAGAACGGCGACCAATATCTTTACACATTCCAATGCTTTATTGTAACTACAATGTGAACACATGGCAATAAAGCTATCTTATCTAATCTTATTTAGCCTTCAACGTGCGTATCGTTACTTTACTTGAATTTCTTTTAAATCCAAATGCTGTCCGGTTGAGAATACTACGCACAATAGATGTCGGAAGTTACAGTTCATCGTCTTACAGTGTATTTTACCAGAATGTTCTTTCTTAACGACACTTTAATAACGTCGCACGAATCTGCGCATAGTGAGTGTCTCATACATTTGATTTTCAACAATAGTAGTGCTACAGATATTAGTGTCAAAGGTTTGCTCAGGTCACCTTCACTATTAAAATTGCCGATTTTCCATTGAAAGTCATTAGTCATGATCCCGCCATCACATGACGAGCATTCTTGAATTATGCGTACTTTCTTCAAAGATTCTTGCTAGAAATAGTAGCATATACCTTGTTTTAGTGAGGTCCTCTGCGATATATAAATTCACGTGCTAATCTCAGAGAGATTTCATCCCTTTGATGAAGGTTGATTTCGACTTGTAATCTTTGAATTGGATAATGATTTGTCGCGCATGATTGTTGTATGTCAACGAGTGTCGGGGCTCTACGCTTGCATTCGGTTGATATCGCTGAGATTCATATATTGGATATTCATGTTGTCTTGGTTGCAATGGTTACAATCTGGTTCAGATCTTCCCATTTTTGTCCAATAAAGACAGTTATTCGAACTGATGCCCGGCGACTATGCTCTTCGACATGATCTAACTGGGCATCAACTCGTTTCACGTGCTCCTCCAGCTGCTAGATTTTGTTATCTTTATCCCGTAGCGACTTCTCCATAGCATCCCCCTCGTGTCGCGATGGTCTCCGTCACGACTGCAGCAATCCGCGTTGTCGTCCTGCATCGCGACCTTTATCGCATCCAACAAATCGTTGGCCAACTTCGACTGGCCTACTCGGGTTACTCGCGTAACCCTAACGTGGTATCAGGTTTACTCTGCGCCCACAGTACCACGAGATTAATCTAACAGAACAGCGGTGATAGTTATCACTTATGTAAATAAATAATTTGTTCTGTGAATAAATTGTGACGTTCATAATGGGCCTTAATATATATATATATATATATATATATATATATATATATATATATATATATATATATAATATATATATAATAGAATGTGGTGACTTTAATGCATATTTAAATGACTATGTCGTGTAATGTTTAATAAAGTTCTTGTATTTTAGGGGCCTACGTTCCCTATTGGCTGTCACTGCTAATGACGTCAGTTACTCGAGTGAATCCTCTCCAAACCGCGATTGCCTCGCGTATCGGCTTTGAAGATTGACTTTGTTTATCTGTGTCAAGAAGAGTCACGTGAGCAAGTGATCTTGGATGTTCGACTGGTATTCGGGTTACTCGAGTAGGTCAATCGAAGTTAGTCATTGTTACAGCTGTCACGAGTAGATCGACGTTTTACCTGCTTGCCCGTGGCCATTGTTACGCACTGTGCTGAAGTCGCGCGCTTTGCTGATGTTGCGTGATACACTGCTGATGTTGCTTACTGCCGCTGCCACACGCCAATCAGTGCTACTCATCTGAATAATAGCGGCCATTTTAAAAATGGTCACACAATATTATTTCCCCGTACGTTAATAACTGTTTCATCTGAAGAAAAAATCGTGGTGTGTGGATATATGTCTGATGGGATAAGGATTTCAAGCATACATTTTTGGGATGTTCAGTCTTTCACGACAGCCATTTTTAAAAGATCGCGGTCGTCAATACAAATGTCACAATATCTTAAAAACTACGTGACCCTGAGAAGTGACGTTGATGATATTGGATAGGTTGGTGGATAGCGATATAACCAGTTTACACTTGACCTTCAGCTGACTTTCAGATATCCGCAATTTTTTAAGATGGCGTCAGGCTAGGCCATTAATCCTTATAAAGTCATTTATCCTTTTTATTGAGAACTACGTAATCTAGAGCCACAAAATCGAAGCCAAAATGTAGGGGTTTTAGATAAGATTATTTAAATTTTATTACTTTTTACCTTTGCTGAATTTAACATAGTCGCCATTTTTATAACCATAATAATATACATTTTAAAAGATGGCTCCCGACAAGATATTTTATTTTCACACCTTAAGTTGATATCATAAAGAAATATTTAGAAGCGTTGATATGTTGTATTACGTTTGAATTTCAAAGACACTCAAATGTCTCGCATTGTTAATAATGACGCCCATCAAACCATGTTATTTCCAAATCTTAAGAGAGCCTATTATATTCCGTGTCGTAAGATCTACCTATCATATAAATGTGAAGCTGATTTGAAAATATAAGTGGTTTCGGCGACGTTTTTAAATATATTATCTAGATATTCTGTATACAAACAATCCACACTGCGAACGTTTTTCACATGGGTAATGTAGAGCCATCCAGGACTTAATGGTGTACACAGGAACTCTTCACAGCCCTTGACCACTTCACCGGAAGGTTGTGCTGCTTCTGCAAATTCAGCCAGTGCAGTAACTACAGTTCGACTTGAAGACTTGGTGGAAGAAATGCTGTGAAGCTGGTACACAGTTGTGGCACCCAGCGAAGAGCCAAGAGCAGGAAATCAGTGTGTTGGGAGTATAGCTAGACTATTAATGTTTCTGCAACTTCTACAGTATGTTGAATATTTGCTTCTTTGCGTATGCTCGCATCTGTAGACACAGAGTAGGCGGAGTTTGTCTTGACACCATTGCGTTTCATGGTCACTAGGTTCTCAGCTGTTCTCCTGACGATGACATTGAATCATCTACTATGTTAAATCGTATACTCTTCGAATTGCATCTGGACGGTGTTACTTCCTACAGTGAGATTACTTTCATATAATTGTCAAAGATAACATTCATTTGGTCATGGAATCGAGTATTTAATTGGATCAGCTTAACATATGATTTGCAATCGTTTTTGTAGTTATTGAAGTTCTTGAATGCCACCAACAACCTGCAAGGCTGTCATTCCATCTACTATGAGACAACATCTCTCTTGGTTGGGTACGTGTACTAGCTTATTGGGTTGTGCCACTTTTTGCCTGCACAAGATTCTCCTGCAACTAGTTGTTCTTTTGTCATCGATTCGTCTGGTTCCATCAACATCCAGTTTCTGTAAGCAAACTCGTGAGTGCTAATCATTGCTTTCAAGGCAAATCTTCTCTTGAAGGTCGTGTCATCACTAGCATGCTGGGGAAAAAGTAGTGACATCCGGCGCAATTTCGCAGTTTCAAAGGCATCGTTCCGTTCGACCTATTTTGCAGATACACTCCACGACAGCAAGATGTCCTTTGTCCTTTATCATCTTAGTGCTTATCATATGATTGTCAATTAAAATGTTTAATGAAAGTTTGAACAAGACAGGTGAAAGTTTGTAGAAGACAGTTTGCATGCATAACAACCAACATGTGCTTCACAATGCTGTGCAAATGTAGTGAAAATGTAATGAGGGGGACGTATTGGGAGTTTTTAATATGTTTGGCATAATTTTGAAATCAATAAACCAACGTTTGAATTGGCTCTCTCCGAGTTACAGAATAACTAAGTGTCATCTTTAAAATCGTTGCCTCCAAACATCTATATTTTCACATCAGCTTCAAGGTCCGACGATACGTAGACCATAAAACATATAATAATATATATAATAATATAGATTTTGTCGGGCGCCATTTAAAAAAATTACGAAAACAAAAATGGCGGATATTTGAAATTCAAGTAAGGGCAAAAGAAACACAATTTAAATAATCATATCTAAAAACCCTATATTTTGGCTTCGATTCTGTGGCTCTAGATTACGTAGTTCTTATAATATGGATAAATGGCTTAGCCGGACGCCATCTTTTAAAATGGCGGATATATGTCAATGAAGCTCAAGTGTAAATTGGTGTGTATCGCTATCCACCAAACTACCCAATATCATCAAAATTACTGCTCACGGTGACATCGTTTTTGAGTTTTTAAGACATTTGTATTGACGACCGCAATCTTTACAAATATCCACACACCATATGTATAGTTCTATATGAAACAATTATTAAAAAAGGGGGAATAACATTTGGCGGGACAAAATAAAAAAATGGCAACAAGGGTTTTTAAGTTCTAAATACTACTTAGACAACGTTAAAACCATTTGCCAACCATTAAAGCAAACAATATAGTACAAGATTACATTTTTAACATTTGCCGATGGACTATTAGGTTTGTGTAGACTTTTTAGTTTCTGCTGCTGTAAGCTAGAAGCCCTCGAATAAGTTTCGTACTGTATAGTCTATGTACTTACACTTGGCGCGCCACCATGCTTATCATTGCAATCTTTTACAAGACGTTTCTTCAAATTCGACACGTAAAAACGTAATTACTCCTCCGCCCACTAGACATCGACTACCAACCTAATTTCCATTTGATTAAATAAACATTCGCTCTAAAGCGACCCCAGATTTTAATAATATTAACCATCAATACAAACAGTACAGACATATAGTTACCAGGGTAATATGTAACTTTAACACATAATCTCAATACTGGAACAAACAATTGCTATAATTTGAAATACCATCAAGCAAATATAGGCAAACATTAAAAACATACCTAATGTCCCGACAAACCAAATTTACCATCATCATTCCAAATTGACAACCAAATGTGCAATGACCTAATATAACGCATTTAACAATAATGTTGTGAATATTGGCCCTAACTTAGCAGATACAAATAAAATTAGATTAGATTAGACGCATAATCAGTTGCCAAATATTATTGTAATGCAATAAACCACTTGTGCAGAAATACTTAACATTATACAACATTTCAAATCAACGTCAAATACTGGAGTTGCTAATACATGAACTCAATTAAAGAAGAATTATATGGAGAGCATTGCCATGCCCATGGCGGAAATCTTTAATTATATGAAAGAATCTGGTATATACCCCGATGAGTTAAATCTTGCTAAAGTGATACCTCTTTATAAATCTGGAGATGCCAGTTTGTTTGCAAACTACAGACCCTTGGTAGGGAATTATGTGAAGGGATGTCGATAAACACTGATTGCATTTAGTATGCTATTAATATGACATAAATGTACTGTCACATAAAATATTTTTTCTTTATAGTTATACTATACAGTGGATCTATCATTACATTCTATTTAATATTTGCTTCAGCTGGTTACGTCCTGATTACATATAATATTCGAATAGATTCATATATAACGATAGTGTCCTTTTTCATAGCAGAAATAACAGGAGATGACCGCGTTGACGTTGTCAATGACAATGACTTTTTATGTCGATTGCACTCCGAACTGGCTTCTCAGTTACACTTTCAGAGCTTCAGTGCTAAATTTGCTGTTATGCAAAATTGCAGTCTGACACTCGGCTGGTTGTCAGTTTGCAGTTGCGTTCAGGTCAATGCTCAGCAGACTGGGTGTTCTACACCATCGATTAAACTGTCCTCGTTCGCCATAAGGCATAATCGCTAGTTATCGCTCACCTATTGCACGAGCAGCCACGGCAACGAAATTGTCAACATTAAATACCTATAACTATAAGTACAATCGTTAGGGACAAATATAGACAACACTACAACGTTTGCAACAAAAACACAGCTACGTCATCAAATCGATGAAAATTTACTTAATTTTGGCGTAATTTAAAAAAGACCTACAGAAAGCACAACTAACGACACGCTCCACCGATAAAGAGGGACATGCACGTACGGTGAACTGTATACAATTGCCTGATTATAAAATTAATAGCCATTAATAGCCATGGTGTACTTCGTAACGTCACAGAATTCTACACACATATGGCCCTCGACGTAATCATACGCACGCACGCACGCACGCACGCACGCACGCACGCACGCACGCACGCACGCACGCACGCACGCACGCACGCACGCACGCACGCACGCACACACACACACACACACACACACACATATGCCCTATAATAACAACACGTAATTTCAATTCTGACACATTCACGGATGTGTCCACCTTCACCGATGACACACCAGCATCGAAGAGTGTGGATGTTAGAAACGGAGCGGCATTTCTGCGATGCTTTTCCGTTTTACCATGCGCACCTAAATCGCCGTACGTGGTGTGCATGCACATCGCAGCAACAATTGCGTATAGTAAATTATGTATTCTAGCTATTATCAACACAATGCAAGCTATATAGCTATCTATAGCAACCCCCTTCTCCATCATCACAACTCCCCAGGCTTCATGCCTGGACTACTAGACTATAACAAAAAGCTATACCTGCTGGCTGGCTGACCTAAGCAGCATCTAAGTTTGGATTACGCCCATCCTCGCAAGCATCTGCTCGTTTCGCTACGTTACTACACGTAGCGCAACAAAGAGAAGAGTTGGTATTGACGTAATGTCACCCTGGCGCGAGATAATGATTATTACCCTTATGTGTGGACAACTGGGTGGCGCAGGCTGGAGTAGGCATGCAATGCCTGTATTAAAAAAAACATTAGGCGGCTTTGAAGTGGGAGTTTACAGTATTTATTACGTGGCGAAGAATATGACGGCTCTTAATGACATGACATGACGTAAAACCAATGACATGACATGACTTAAAAGCACCACTTAAAATAGCGGCGTATGCTTAAAAAGAAGCCCCAAAAACCGCAACCAGCAACGGCAATTTTTTTCTCCCGCGTAACAGGTCTAAAACTAGCCCAATTCCGTGGTAAAAGCGGATTTAGCAACACTGACTGCCCGTTAAAAGACCGCGGAAACTCCGCGTGAAATAAGCACTACCCAGGTGTTGAGTAAACGGTACGCGCTTGCAGCCGTAAGCGAAAACACGCACTAAAATCAAGGCGGTGTGGTGGTCCCAGATTCGACCAGTCCAGGATTCGTCTAAACGCATATCGCGCAGTGACCGCTTTGTCTTTGATCTGTTCTGACGCGCTCTGACGTAGTGGCAACGGCATACGTCATGCCCGGGCCGAGATCCGGCTAAACGGACATTGCGCATGCGCGTGTAAACGTCAGAGCACGTCATGATCCGAGTTTGTGTTGGTCTTGTCTCTTGGTGACATCAATCACTCCGTTTAATATTGTAACTTGTTCCACGAGAAGGGCAGAGGCTATTCACACAGATGCTCAGCGCATACTGGTAGGACTAATATTCGCTATACCTTGGCTAAACCACTTTTTTTGCTACTTCAAAAAAAAAACAGAACCATCTTTCACAGTGTATCAGTGTGCTAAATCTTAAATTTCATGATTGTTGTTTAAAAAAAGTATTACAGTAATATAAACCAGTATAAATGCAGTATAAAATCGTGTATCTTGTCTACACTGTGTAACCAGGAAAAAAGTCATGTATTTATATACGGACCTTGATGAACATTTTATTGTCGAAACATATACTTTCCAGATTACCACTTTAAACTTATTTGCATAACTTAGTCATCCTCATAACGTTAGTGAATGAAAATGACAGGGACTATTTGTTCATCATAAGGTTGCAGTACACAATGGTTACATGATATACTGTTATATATGTCTCTGTTGCTTTGACAGTTTGATGTGACTTGA
This sequence comes from Ridgeia piscesae, assembly GCA_025642075.2. Classification (NCBI taxonomy): domain Eukaryota; kingdom Metazoa; phylum Annelida; class Polychaeta; order Sabellida; family Siboglinidae; genus Ridgeia; species Ridgeia piscesae. Next base: position 60,203 of record JAODUO010001183.1, on the reverse strand, counting down.
GCAAGATACCTTAACGCTTATACTGGTGAGTGGGACACAAATTATTACACAAAATTGTGTCCTTGCTATCATCGTACTATGATAATGTCTTACAAAGGAATTGGGTATCACTGGATAGTGTCAACATTCTGACAACTAGTGTTAGTTAATATTTAGTATTATGATAAGTTTTATTCTGACTCTCAACTCATGGATGTAGGTATGACTTTATCTGTAACCATTAATTAATTGTAGTTAGTTAAGTATTCCCGATGTACCATGTTAGCATAACATTACATTGACATTGTATAAGTAACTTAGGGTTAACAAACTGTGACAAAGTATGAACTGGATGTATCCACTATCTAGTGCATGCCCCACTGGGGCCAGACAAAATAATACTAATGATCATCTAGCCTGCTGGGTTTAACTTGGGTTAATAGAAAACGCATGTCCACTATACGGTAGTAATAGAGATGCACGGCCATGTTAATTACCTAGATATACAGTGCCAAGAGGGGGAGGTACAAATTAAAAGAAGTCCAAACAAGATTAAATACTACAATCCACTTTATTATATCCTCAAATTACGACCCACTGGGCTAATCACATCTACATAGATGTCCAGCCAGTTACAACACAATACTTTTTAGTGTGACCACACACAGACAGACACCCTGCATGCTCAGCTCCAAGCTGCTCCAAGCTTACCCAAAGACAAAGACACCAACTAGGCTACTGGTAATTATTAACATGTGATTTGGAGGTCTTCATATTTCCACCAAGCATACTTAAAGATAACGACACTGACTAGACTACTGCTAGTTATTGACATGTGGTTTCTGGTTTATCTACCACTACTTATCTCACCTCTGGTCTAAACACCTACTCACTAATTAATTCCTATCCTAATAATTTCTAATAAGCCCTACCATACCAAAACAGCATGGCTAACATAAGGCATATTACAATGTTTATAGCTAGCTGTCTTATTGTGTTGCTGTAGTTCATATTATCCCTAACATTGCTAGTTTATGTAGAAGGCGCAAACAAAGTATATAGCCAGTACATTGTATAACAGACAATTGCATTTCATCATATTATTTGATGTCGACTTTACATAATATCATTTGCACATGAGTACGCTTAGGAGGCTTAACGATGTTGGTTCTTGTATTTAAAAATTAAATGTATGTTTCTCCAGGCAAGGGTGGACAAGGCAAAGCTTCAACAGGATGAACAGCGCCATGGCTACCCCACTGGAATCAAGGTACTTTTGACAAGATTGACATCAGGCGTTTACATGCATTTGTTCGTGGAGGGGTAGCAAATAGCCATCTCCCAATAAAACGAAGCAGGACACCGCGGCTGAGCATATAGACAGCGCCACACGCACCTATTGCCGTAGCCTCGGTACTAATGATAACCTCGACTGACGAAAAACAACGCTCTAAATAACACAACACGTTCGAGTGAGTGAAAATGATCACATAAGTTAATCCGTTTTTATTTAAGAATATTATTTCTATACTTGATGTATTATTACGTTAGTAACAAAGGCGAATCCTGGCCCGGTACGAATCTGGGACCGCTACCGTCGCGGTCCCAGATTCGTACGAATCCTGGACTGGACGAATCTGGGACTACCGCAGCGGCCGCAGATTTCGTTGACATTGAAGTGCCTACCTACTTTACTTACCGTGTAGTCGGAGTGTGCGCAATACAGTTCCGCTTCGTTTAGTTTACCAATTGCCACCATGTATTAAAAATGATTTATTTAGTAACAACGTATCTTAAATGCACTTAGCAGACAATAAGACAACGATCATTAAATGTTTCATTGTCACGTCACATCAGTCTAGTTCCGGAAACAAACTCTGGCGGTAAAAACAAAATAAGGATTAATAATTCAGAAACGGAAATACATAACAAAACTAGAACCTGTGACTGAAATCGTTGAAAGGAACATTTGACCGGATATGAGTGTCAGAATACAAAATAGTGGCGCGTCTGCCAGTGAGTTTCCTCACTGACAGGAATGCATTACTAAATAGAACTACTCAAACGACGTCACAACACGTAACTGCAACGACAAACACTTTACAAGAGCGTCCAGATGCATTTGTGTTATGTTCTCTGCACTATTGACAACTGTGTTATACTCTCCATGTGTAAGTATTACAAAAACTGTTTAAGGCACATCATGGTGCACATACTTCGATAAGAGAAAAGGCGCATTTCTCTAGCGTTTAGAGTGCGAAGGAATCGTCACTTCGATAATTACGTTGCCTGTGTCTTTCGGTGTGTACACTTTGATTGAGAAGGGATGAGAGTGCATGGGCTTTGCATGGCAAAAACATTTTTGTTGCCGTTTTAGACAGCTGAGGTGTAGTTGACATTGTTGTTTGATTTTGAGCGATCCCTCATCATCCAATGGCGACGCCGACATTGGAAATGGAGGATTATATATTTTCGGCATCTTCAATGTCGGCGTCGCCATTGGATGATGAGGGATCGCTCAAAATCAAACAACAATGTCAAACCGCTGGCAACTGGATCACGCCATTAATTACAATTTAGTCACCCTAGAGAACTTGCAGGATATTCATACCCGTTGTTTGTGTTTATTTTGTGTTGTTTGTTTCAAACGAATTACTGTTTCAAGTAAGTCACTAAACTTATTTCAAAATAATGTAATCCAACATTTGAATAAGTAAGTCAGACGACCCCCCCCATACGCACTAGCGTGATGTGTCACCAGGACATTTTGCCAGTTACAAATACAAACACAGAATTGCCCGTATATCGCCGCCTTTACAGTGATCATGTCATTCATATCTTTACCTGTTACCCCACGCATAATTACGATTGTGATGTCATTGAGTCCTACGTAACTACTTATTATATCAATAGAAAACGTTTACAAATGCCTTTCCAACGTTACCAAGCTATCTATGGATAAGTCAATTTCAATTCCTCAGTGGTTCACTTAGCTAAACAACTACGTCCACTACAAAGAGTTGCCTATAGTTTGAAACAGATTCGAAACACAAAATAGAACCTACATCATTACATGGTATACTAGTATGATTCCCTGACCTGTTCTTCGGATGTTTCTTTATGTAACTCATTCCCATAAAAACACTTAAAGGCGGACATGTAACATGAGGACACCTATATTCTACTAGGGTGTTTTCTCTTTCCGTTCGCATGTCAGGCACGATAATGTGCAACATGAAAGTATCAGACACATGAGTACCCCGCATGGTTGTATCAGACCCATGAGTACCCCGCATGAGTGTAAAAGACCCATGAGCACCCCACGTGTGTGTACCAGACACATGAGTACCCCGCATGAGTGTACCAGACACACGAGTACCCCGCAAACGTTTTATCTGTAAAATACATAATTTACCTATTTGATACACAAAATGTAGACAAGGCATGGCAACAGCAGGAGCAGGATCAACACAGTCGCTAAGATAATTATAAAGTGGTCTCCGTCTCCGTCTCCGTCTCCGTCTCCGTCTCCGTCTCCGTCTCCGTCTCCGTCTCCGTCTCCGTCTCCGTCTCCGTCTCGTCTCGTCTCCGTCTCCGTCTCCGTCTCCGTCTCCGTCTCCGTCTCCGTCTCCGTCTCCGTCTCCGTCTCCGTCTCCGTCTCCGTCTCCGTCTCCTCTCCGTCTCCGTCTCCGTCTCCGTCTCCGTCTCCGTCTCCGTCTCCGTCTCCGTCCGTCCCGTCTCCGTCTCCGTCTCCGTCTCCGCCTCCGCCTCCGCATCCGCACTCCGCATCCGCCTCCGGGGCTTCTGTATCAGTCGGAACACCTGAAATAACTACACACTGTTATGTATACACCATTATTGCTCAATAAACGTATACGTATACTTTAACTATATACTAGCCAAGATACACAGCAATGGTTGGGGAGAAAAGGCATTACACGCGCTAATACGTTTGAAATTTGCTACTTGCCAGGTGTAGCCAGTTTGCCCATGAACTATGACCTGATATTTGCAAGTTCTTTTTTACGCACTTCACTTCAGCGTCCTTACTTTTACCAGACAACACCCTTCACCTGTGCCACACCCTCAGACCACTCAACTATGTTGTCATAAGGCCCTTCACTTGTGCTGTAATGAATCCCCGAATCTGCGCTCTATTGAGTCCCCTCATGTTTTCTGTCAGGAGTCCCCTCACCTGTGCTGCCAATGGCTGGAGTGCCAGAAGAGACTGTGGCTTAGTACCACTAGGCACGGGCGTCGATCGGTGGGGGACGGGGTGGACGCGGTAGGACAGCATATGAATTCCCTAGCCCCACTTTTAAGCTCAGACAAAATTGCGAGGCATATAGCCTGACTCACCACTCCTCTCTCTTAAGAGCCGCTATAGAGGACTAGCTAGACAATAAACTCGCGATAAAGTTCCGCCCACCCATTAGAAAATCGACTAGATAAATTGCTTGGCTGGCCACACCGCGCAACTTAATCTTACTTTAGTAAATAATCATCATGACGGGCTGATATTATTTATAGGCTCTAGCCATCAAGCACATTGTAAAAGATGAAATTTGTGTTGCACTTTCACCCCTCGCCTGCTTGATGCTTATAGCCTACGGCAGAAACGGCGGATTCCTGCACTTTGTGTAACTTATTCCCATTTGAGTGATGACAAATTTCTTTGCCAAAATGTTGGATTGGGAAGTTCTACACAGCATGGGCGTCGATCGGTGGGGGACGAGGGTGACGCGTCTCCCCACTTTACAGCCTGAGGGGGTCAGCATAAAAAATGTCCTCACACTATTTCAGTTCATACAACACATTTAAAGCGACATGGTCCGTTTGTGGCTTTTTATTTGTATTGCAAAATCATGTTATACGGTATAAATTATACCTATTATAGCGTAAAGACAGTCAAAATATGTTTTCATGTACCATTTAGGGGTTGAAAATAGACACAGTAAGGGCGCTTAACTCTGTGTACACATCCACCTTGAGGCGTTTTTCGAAACCGTTGTAGGCGTGGCTATAAGCCCAGAAGGAAATGGATGACGGCACGATGCAGTATCACGTGAACACAAGTTGACGCCACTAACGCCACACCCAGCCAGGTGCACGGCTCCCAGTTGATAAAGGTCAAAGGGTGGGTGTCACTCGCGGTGATTTGAGTGACAGCGTCGGGATTCTTATAAACATTCGACGTTTAACATTACGAAGTCAGTTCTCTTTCGATATAACATTGATTGGCGGTTAGGACGCTACAATAGTTATAATTTATACTGATTAACATGATTTTGCAATAAAAATAAAAAGTCACGAACTGATCATGTCGCTTTAAAGGCATATATAGCGAGACTGATCACTCCCCTCTCTTATAAACTCTACATCGGTCTAGTAGTAAATTTAATAAAACATGATACAAATTTAGATATAAACTCCCGACTACCTAGTGGAAAATCACTAGATAAATTGCTTAGTTGGCCGCAGCCCGCAACTGTGTGTTAGTCCAGTAAATATTCATCATTTATTTTAGAATTAGCATCAGACCAACAATGAATTATGGTTTATATTTATATAAAAAATAGTTATATGTATTCATCAAATATATATATATATAATATATATATATATATATATATATATATATATATATATATATATATATATATATATATATATATATTGGTTCCCGTCCCCCACGTTTAACTGTTGTAATTCCCCAAGATGAGTAGCGAATCCTATTTCGAATTCTTCACGATCATGTGATTAAAGCTTCCCAATCATTTCGTTTTGCCCACCGCCAATCCTTTTCTTTCATGTCCAGTAGCGTTCTATATAAATAGGTGAAGTAATAAGCGCAGTTTGCTTAATAAAAAAAACCATTAATTATTTGTTATCGTATAAAAAACAATCAGCGTTACACCGGGTAGCAGACGAAAACCGATCGCGTTGGCTACAGCTGGCGCCATTTGTTTAAACTGGGCGGTCACGTGCAGAATCCGAGATCAGCCGTCTAGGCACACATCGATCGATCACGCGAGATTTTCAAGCTACAGTCTTTTCCGGATGTCACGATGACTCAGAGGTGTTGTTCAACAATTCGCTACCGAAGCTTTTTTCTGAGTTTTCTGTTTATTTCATAAAAACGAAGGCACATATATGCATAAACGAATTAGCATGTCACAGGGGATACTTCGTAGGTTTGCTTTTCGTGAAATTAGTCTCAACCACGAAGTAATCGAACTGATAATGGATTGTTAAGACGAAGATAGCCTACCACATAAGATCTATTCGATATAAATCCTCCACATCAAACATACTATATACGATAAGGTCCCAGAGAAAGTAGTTTTATTTACCTTTATCGCCAAAACGAATTAAAAAGTATGCAGGAGCGAATTAGTATGTTATAGGTTTGCTTTTTCGTGAAATTTGTCTGAAACACGAGGAATAAAATAATCGAAGTGATCATGGAGTTTTAATTTTCGCGTGTACGACGCAAATATGATAGTTTATATTAGTCTTATATATGATTGAATATTGCCGTCTAGCACGGCTAGACTACTTGGTGACTTATTTTATATAATAATGTTGTTCTTTATAAATGTTGTTAAGATTGCTATTGAGTAATCGTTTCTTGCAATACGCAGTGCAAATGATTTGCAAAAGGTATGTAGGAATTGTCATATTATATATCTGTTCATTATTAGTTATTATTATTATATATGTTGCTGTAGTGTGATTTATTATGTTTATAATTATGCTGTCTCAAGTGTACACGTTTGCGGCCAGCAAGTCAGCGCCACCATTACTATGTGTGTGTGTGTGTGTGTGTGTGTGTGTGTGTGTGTGTGTGTGTGTGTGTGGTGGTGTGTGTGGTGTGTGTGTGTGTGTGTGTTGTGTGTGTGTGCGTGGTGGTGTGCGCGTGTGTGTGTGTGAGTATACGTTCGTAGGCACGTGTTAAATATTGGACATGTCAATGTACATACACCCCCTTTTTACGTACCTTCCTTACATACCAACTTGCGTCACCAAGCTGAGGTTCACGCCTATGGCTGAACAAGGGCCGTTTCTCTGCCACGTGCGTTTCTCCCACTGCGTTTAGTAGGTGCCTTTTTGGGCCCTCTCTCGTGTTCTTTTCAGTGCCATGTTCACTTCGCTATTGTTTACACAGTCGGGTGTCTAGTTTGCACTGTTTCATTTCTATGCAGTTGGTCTACCTGTATACGCCCTACGTACACCGGCGTATGTTTCAGTTGGGATGTTGCCACGTGCGGGTAGAATACTGGCGATAGGTGTCGTCTGTTTCAGCTATGCGTTACTTGCCGGCGTAATACACTGATGTTCTACCTAGCTCCGGTTACACAGGCTCCGAGAGGTGGCGGAACTGTTAAGCCCCTCCACTCTGCCTGGGGAAGTAATGGGCTGCAGTTTTAACCGCCAGTGCGGCTTTACCCCTGATTTGTGTAGAGACCCTGATTGGTTTTCAGGTCGAATTTGAAATAACAAATACAATAACGATACTGTTTTTAGCAGATAATGCTGTATTATAAAACTATTCAAAACTAAACTTATACTAAAACACAAATAAATATAAATTTTCAGTTGTTCATAAAATAGGAATTACGACAGGATTAAACAGTATCCGTGAAATGGCAGCATTATTTAGCCCCACACGGATAATTATTCAAAGGCCGGCAAAGTCATCAATGTCACATTTTATTGGTCGCGGTTCACATATGGCGAACGCTGATGTTTTATCAGGTGTTTCCATCGGCTGTCTGTCATAGGTAGACAGGACGTATTCAATTGAGGAACCTTTCACATTCGTTGTACACCGGTTGCCGGAATCACAGCTTTGCGTGCCAGATACTTGCGTCAATGTTTTCTTGGGCTGCTGTTCTCATGTTTTAGCGCTTGATGCAGTCCGCTCTATTCTACAAAGGTGCCCCATTTCCATATTCTTGGTGGATCTTGTTTATGTGCCATGTTCAATTGTTGTGACGCACGTTCTGGAGGCCTCCTTGTTTGGTGACTTATTCTATGCTTATTTCTTTCTCTAGCATAAGAAAGTATGATGTATTCTGCGCTTCCGGCCCTGTTCTAAGTTATTTTGGCGCGTGCTTTGATATGACATTATCGATGACCATGGACTCTTCCACCTGGTTTAAGCGTCTGTTACGGTTTGGCAGTGGTTGTGAACTGACCAATATCTAACATGTTTGGGCACTTGATATGGTGTAACATATTATGTGTGTTTGACCTACGTACGATGTGTGTTCACGTGTGCATGTACATTGGGTGGTGTGACATAATTTGCTTGCTTGACGTTAGTCAATTTTATCTGCGCGTATGTACCATGTCTGAAGTGATTCGGTGCAAACTGTTGTTACATTAGTTCTTCATGTGAACATGCATACATGGTTCCGTTATATGCTTCGCCGTCTCACGGTCATGGCTGCGTGTACTTTGCCTTCCCTAGGTTTTGTTCAGCCATCATGATAGACTCAGCGTTGGTGGTTGTTTATTATATTTGTATGTCTGCCGTGGACGAGGAGACACTCGTCAGCAGACATTGCGACCTAACTGTACCGGTCACTCGTTGCCTAGGTTGTTCCGTTTTTATTTACATTGTGCCCAACAACTGCTATTGGGCGCCCTTCCTCGTGTTCTCACATGCGGACACTTTGCAGCAGCGAATTTCCCCTTGCGTCGCTTGCATTTCATTATCTGTGTGGAATCTACTTTTGTATCTTTCCTTGTTACAGCATGGGAAGTTTGGACGGCTTGCGACAGTCTGCCGACGTCCTGGATGCGAAATTCGGGTAACACCTAGGTTACATCACAGATCATTGACTGCGTCTCCATGAACGGATGCAGCTGGTACAGGCCACCCTCTACTCCGTACTGCCTCGTCTCCGGCAGGTGCCGTTCACTGCCTGTGTCGTTGCCTCAGCGTGTTTGCTGACAAGCCGACCTTGGACTTTTTTGTCTGTTGGGGTTAGTTGCGGGTACAGGGCTGATCATGAAGTAGGTCTTGCGTTCGTAACGTCTCTGACATGCAAGTCTTAGTTATTTACCCCAGAGATGGCGTCGTTAAGCAAACGCCCATTAGAGTAATTGTGAGACTTAACAATCCGTACGAGGTGTCACGGTGGTTTTGCTCGGTGCGTGTGTGTTGTTCAGTTCGACGAGGGGGATGATGTCAGTGCCTTGGCTTTCTGTTGACTGGGCTTGTGTCATGACTGTTCCACCTGCTGGGAGTTCGTGATTGGTATCGCCCTGACACTCAGCACGGCGAGTGACAGTAAATCACCAGGCATGTATGCCAATGGTTGACAGATGCGGCCAGTGTTATATATACATTTACACTTTGCTCTGCCTGAACGGGTAGACTGCACTGTGCCAGTGGAGGTTGGGGTTGTTTCCCCCTTTACGGTTTCTGTCAATGTATACTTTCGCTATGCGTTTTCTGTCGATATACTACTATGCAATACATTGTATCAGTATACATACAAGCAGCTGATTATTCGATAGACTTTTTGTACTTGGATACTTATCATTTACCTTAATACTGTATGTCTTTCAATGTGCAATCAGCCGAGCGCACACTACAAGTGACCGGCATGCAATCCATTTTTAAATAAACGATCTAGATTGTCATATTACCATTACAAGTTATTTGATATCTTATTTACCTACCGTAAACAGAGCCAGGCCCCGCTGTAGTTAATTAGGGAGTATTAGGGGCACACCTCCGAGCGGGAAGGGCCCAGGCACACAATACTTTCTGTGATACAACCTAGTGTATTTTGTATACTACTTTCTTGTAAAACACCTTCAAATCTGGCGTAAAATCTCAAACACATTAGTTTTATGTGTATATATATTTTTTTACAGTACCCTGCCAATAGTTGAGCTGTACTGTGTATATATTTCTTTTAAACTCACAAAAAACATGATACATTGTAAAAATCAACACGTCCCAAGATCGTCGAAGAGCAACCCAAGATCACTGTCACACTGAAGATGTGATATAATTAAAAATAAAATGTTGCCACTGGTTTCCTAGTATACCCCTGCCTTAAATCATGACTTTTAGTTCATTATTCAATATAATATATATTTCCTCGGGGCTTCCTTCTTTCATTCGGTTTTCAAAACGGTTATATTTGGCATAGCCTAGTGTTACGCTTTGATAACGATTGATGGGAATGCTAGTGCACGTCTGATTGGCTCACGTGTTCGAGTGGAGAAATGACACTCTTCAAGAACTTTCAGTGAAATTCAAGAACATTCCAGGATACTCGGAACACAAAATTCGAGAACATTTCGGCGACCTGTAGCGGCCTGGCCCCGGCAATCTCCGATTACGCCTACAGCCGCTAGGGCCCACGTTACTCGCCGGCAACTTGCTAAAAGTCCACTTCAAAACAATTCCCAACGGCAGTCCAACTGCTTGAATTGGTGTAACTCTATCCATGGCGACTTATATTATCGAAAACGATACATTACAAAACAGCCTGACGGGATCCGCGGAAATCTAGCGACAACATTGGCTGATGTAATACATATTGGACAAACCAATCTGTAGGTTTTCAAGTAGCTGGCACCATACTTTTCCGATTCCGTCCGTATGAATGGGAATGTAAATTTCTAATGGGGAGCGTAGTAAAATCGGCCTTATTTGGTCATCTACTATAGAGGCACACAGCTTTCCGTTAGCAAATTAAAAGCTGTGCCCTGATTCGCGTTCCTTGCTAATCAAAATAGGGCTTACTTTTAAAAGGACGACGGCCGCAAATTCGATCTACGGCACGCCAGAAATTGACATACCAGTTTAATTGATTATCAATTTTTTACCAGTTTACCACCCATATCAAAAACAAATCGGATGTGGACGAATCACAGAAACGGACGAATAAGGAAGCGCGGAATCTCGCATAAGAATCTCATGCCTGCATGCTGAGCTATTAGAAGGCCGTAAACACAGACACATGGACAACACTGAGGCAGGATAATTCAAAACAAAAAAGTATGTTTACATTTCCCTCAAACTTGCATTTTAAATTGAGAAAAAGTGTCAACCATTATTATTGAATAATTTAACAATTTCTTTGCCAAAATAGGTAAAATAGTAAGCGAATCAGTACCTTCTCCTATAGTCTCATTTCATTCGAACGTGAAACATAGATGTTCTAAATTTCTTCATGCAACTAACTGATATAAACGAGATTGAAAATGTAGTACAAATCTAAAAACTAAATGCATTTTAGGTTTTGACAGTTTATCTACAACAGGTTTCCAACAGAAGAAATAGTCATCCTACTTGGACATGTTATAAATCAATCATTTTGTTACTGGTGTTGTCCCAGAAAAGCTATAGGTTGCAATATATAAATAAGAAAACTATACTGGTTTTAATAACAACAGACCAATAGGTATTTTACCCGCACTTTCTAAAATAATGGAAAAATGTGTGTAATAGATTAGTAAATTATTTGGAGAAATATAACATTCTATATAAACATCAATATATATGTCGCTCTACACAATCCACTATACACTCAAAATTGCATTTACTGAAAGACACCGCAGATGCAAATGACAAACTTTGTAAGTATATTACATTGGCTGTATTCCTTCATTTATCCAAAGCATCTGACACTATTGATCATGATATTATATTATATAAAGTATGGCATTATGGAATTAGAGGCATCAATAATAAATGGTTCTAACGGAGTACCAGAAGGATCAATATTAGGACCTATGATTTTTTAATCTATATTAATAACATCAAATTCGCACTCTCCTAACTTATTACCTTGTGCTGAAGATACAACAATATATGTCATGTTGTAATATTGATAATTTAACCATAACGCTAAACCAAGAATTAAACAAAATATACAATTGGTTGTATGCAAATAAGCTACGTTTGAATGTCAATACTACACAACATTGTGTCTTTAGTCCTAATAATAGCAACTATGAAGAAAAAGTAGTGCTAAAATATACAATGAAGAAATTAACCAGATTGGCAAGTACAAAAAAATGAAATTCTTAGGAATTTGAAAAAGGCCTAAGAATAATTAATAAGAAAGATATAGGAGTCCTACGGATTTCTTATTTAAGTATACACAAATTGAAAATCTTAGATGTATTTAAACTACATTGATAAAATGTGTAATTCAAAAGAATGTTGATACAGATAAAAGAATAACCAGACAATTTAAGCTTCTTGGTCAAGAGAAACGCAGAACAATTTTTTTATCAAAGTTTGCTAGACACAATACAAGAATATGGAACAAAATAGATGAACAAATAAGAAAAGTCAAAATTTAAACAAATTTCACGTGTTTTCTACTTAAATACTTACTATCCTACATGTCAAGTATGCAGTGAAGTTGCTGCTTACCAGTGTTTAATTTCATTCTTATATGTCGGGTAAGTCAAGTCAACTCTTCTCTGGATTCACCCAAGCTCATCCGTGCTTTCTTGCATTTCTTACATATTTTTACTCATTTATTTCTAAGTGGTTCAGATGTCTCGAATCGTTGTCATATATCACCAACAACAGTAACACATTGTTTACTTTATTTATTTGTTTTGAATAGTACATACATGGTAACATCTCACAATTGGTTTAATTTGATTTTGCCAATTCCTTTTATGTTTATTGTTGTAAGACCGCAAATGTGTGTATATCTATAGTAATGGTGGTTATTTTCCAAGGAAGACCAAGCCAAGTGACATCCATGCAATGCAACACGTTGACAATTTAATAATAATATGCTTTAGTTTTGTTCTTATACATGTTGCGTTGTGAATTAAAGTTTATCTTCCTCTACTAAGATTGAGGTGATGTCTCCAGCACATTTGCCATGCAGGTCTTGGAAATGTGTGTGGGGGTCGCATATTACGTGTCAGCGATATTTACTGGATCTCTTACCCCAAAAGGGGAGGTCATATGACTCGGTCCCAGCAACTCGGTCTGTCCTCGCGTAATTTGCAGCGCGATCTATACATCTAGTCCTGCTGGTTGGATCACGGATACGAAACGTGGCTGACATGTTGGACTACCCCTCAGCTTGCTGCAAATAGTGGGGTCAACTTGAAAGTCTACTGAAGTTGATCAGAGGGGTTGAAAGGCTATCATGCTAAATTGTGTTTATGTTATTTTAACTGCCATCCAAAAACATAACACGGAATCACGCATTGGCGCAGCACTAAATACTTGTTTACCTTGATCACACCTCCCGACACTTACTACTCCTCAAAAATGTCCACATACAATAGCCTGAGATTAATGGGTGTGGCTACTGAGCAGTATTATATAGAAACGCACACGTTCGGCCAGGCACAGGTTGACTAATTTGTGTAACGTTTCTTCCACCATTGTATCAATTTATTTTTGGCGTGCTGATTGCAAGAACACGCCAATATGCGATCAAAATGAATACTTGTATTAATTTATAAATGGGGGCCATCTTGGGAAAATATTTAGAACTAATGTTGCGTTTACCAATGCGTAACACTATGTAGAAGTACGTGCGGATATCGGTACAAGGACATAGCCCAGAAAGTCCAGAGTATAGCAGGCATTACTGCATTGTTAATGTGACGGCCTCTGGAGGAAATGTATTACGCTAGTGTGTACAAGAACAATCAGTGTTATTTACATATATATATATATATTTACTATATATATATACATATATATATATACACACACACACACACAATATATATATATATATATATATATATATATATATATATATATATATAGTGACATAATTTGCGGCAATGTTGAAAATGACAATACGATATTTATTATGTGACAATACGTTGTTATTTGTTTTGTCTAGCGGTACGTTTTTGCAGTGGTCTCAAACTCGTTCATACGACAGCGGTAGCTGCCTCACTTTCTCACGATTGTTGCCGTTGTCAGCTGGGACAGATCACATAATCCACTTGGTATCATAATTAAACATGTTTTTACATATTTAGTTGAATAATGTGCGAACGTTTTGATTTGCATTCACTGGTACCTATATTTCGGTATACTACCATCAAATCACGATACACCAGGCGAAATCCCCGTCATTCTCTACCGGAGAAGGCTCTTCCGGAGAAGGCTGGAAAAGCAATGTCTCAGTTTCCTCCTCAATTTCCTCCCCCGTGTATGTTTTCTTGCGGTTTGCAAAAATCCATCTGTAAATATATTATGCTTGACATAATTAAGACATAAGAAATGTTATGCATTTGTTATCATGCTTTACATCCTATTATTACTATTTATTATTATTATTTAATCTGTATACAAAGACTTATATATTGTGTGTGTGTGTGTGTGTGTGTGTGTGTGTGTGTGTGTGTGTGTGTGTGTGTGTGTGTGTGTGTGTGTGTGTGTGTGTGTGTGTGTGTGTGTGTGTGTGTGTGTGTGTGTGTGTGTTATGTGTTTACATTAAGCCAGTGTGTCTTGTTTGGTTTAGAAGGAACATGGCAAATTATGTATTGAAAAAATAATGTATATAAAGGATTGAACAAGAAGGAGTGAACACTTCCAGAAGCTACTCAACGTCCCTGACGACATAGATCATGAAGTTCTGGACAACTTCCCGCAGCGCATTACCAAAACAATCTTCGATGAGATTCCAACCATGGCTGTGATGGCTAGAGCAATCGCCGGCCTGAAAGATGGCAAAGCACCTGGAAGAGGTGGAATTCCTGCTGAAGTGTGGAATCACGGAGGAAACAATCTGTTCAGCAGACTGCACCAACTAACCACTAATGCCTGGGAGGTGGGTTCTGTACCACAAACATGAAGGATGCCAGCATTGTAACCATCTAAAAGAAAGGTGATGCAACAGACTGAGGGAACTATAGAGGAATCTCTCTTCTAACCATAGCAAGCAAGATATTTTGCTATCTGCCCACGTAACACCAGAGGTAGTTCCGGAGACACAATGTGGCTTCATAGGTAGGCGGAGAACCGTGGATATGATATTTTGTCTCCGACAGCTACAAGAAAAGTGTTTTGAGCAGGACCGACCATTGTACATGGTGTTTGTCGACCTCAGTAAGGCGTTCGATACAGTTGGGAGGACCGAGCTATGGCAGGTACCGAGGAAGTATGGATGCCCAGATAAGTTCACAACTATGATCGATGTTCTACATGCCGGAAAGATGGCGAATGTTAATGTTGGAGGGGAAGTCTCGGAATCATTCAGTGTTACAAATGGGGTCAAGCAAGGTTGTGTACTGGCCCCCACGCTCTTCTCCATCTTCTTACCAGCAATGCTCGACGAGGCTTTCCGAGACATGGGAGATGGCGTCTACATACAGTCAAGACAGAACGCTGACCTATTCAACGTTGCAAACTTCAGAGCTAAGACCAAGACTACTCGGATACTGACGAGAGAGCTGCTATTCGCAGATGATAGTGCACTGGTTGCCCACTCTGCTGAAAAGATGCAGAAAATAGTGAATGCTTTCTCCGATGCGTCAAACAAGTTTGGCCTGAAGATTAACATCAAGAAGACCGAGGAGCTGTATCTAACTAACTCTACAAGAACCCGAGAGGAGGATTTCATGATTGATGGAAACAAGCTGAACAATGCTATGGAATTCACGTACCTCGGAAGCACTATAACAAGTAATGGATGCATTGATGATAAAATACAGAGGAGGATGGCCAAGGCTACGCCAGAGCCTCTGGAACAACCACCATGTGTCCGTACGGGTTAAAGGAAAGCTCTACCGTGCAACTGTGCTGTCCACCCTCATCAACGTAGCCGAGATCTGAACAGTGTACATACGACAGGTGAAAAAGCTGCATGCCTTCATGATGCGACATCTGCGTTCGATCATGAGGATAACATGGATGGACAATGCGTCTAACAAGGACATACTTGAACGGACAGACCTGCCATCTTTGGAAGATCTTCTGATCAGAAAGAAGAATCTCCGTTGGTCTGAACACCTCGTGAGGATATCACCAGACAGGCTACCGAAGCAGATTATCTAATCTCAACTGTCTTCGGGCACAGAAAGAGAGGGTGACCTCGTCTCCGATTCAAGGATACCATCAAGAGAAACCTGAAGGTGAGAGACATAAAGACTGACTGATGGACATCATTCTCACAGCAGAGAGATAAAGGGAGAGCAACAGTCAAGTGATGGAAGCAGTATCTGTCGTATCGCGACCGACAGCATATATATATATAGATATATATATATATATATATATATATATCCGTACACTGGACAGCTGCCCTCATTATGTGTTATCATTAGTAGTATTAGTATTCCGTCCAACAGCGCGGCTTTGGCAGTGTTGACGTATACTTTCACTTCGGCACTGCAATTATATCGTAGATGTTTATCATTTTCAAATACATAAAGAAAATAATTCAAGTTATCAAGCAATGTTGTGTGTTTTAACACGTCATCAGTTGGTACAGCAGAAGCCGATAGGTCAGGGAAGATCTCAATATAGGACGTCGTTGGCGTATTAATGCAAGATAATCATGGAAATGCAGTAATTAGTAAAACTTAAAAAAATTCAGGCAAAAATCATCTACATGTGTATTCTACTTATATGATCCCCTTAAAAACATGCTCTGTAATAAACGCACATAGTAGCAATACCGGTTAAGGCGACCAATCCACATAGTCCAGCAATGATAAGTGGTATCGTAGTGAAGTCGGTGGTCGAAGTGTTAAATGTTTCCATTTGCGTGGTAGTGGTCGATATGTTAGCATATGTGTTCTTCAATGTGGGTCCTGTAAAGAAAAGTCGCTGGCGTACGGAAGGCGGATTAAACAATACGCTCCGAAATTGCGATGGGGGATTGTATTAAAAGTGACATAGAAAGAGTGGGAGAAGAATGGGGAAAATATTAGATAGAAGGAAATCGAGACTGCTGCCAGAGAACGTAGCAAGAGAAAGATGAGAGGAAGAAAAAGACAATGGAACATGAAATCATCGTCAGCTCATCCCTGACGACAGTGATGCTAAGAAAATAATTACAACAAAATGGAAATGGGATCCTGAAACCCACTGTACATTGTGACACTATGAACCAGGCAGGCAGTTGTTGGTCCCCATTCCCCACCATCCAAATTTGTCCAGGATTGCGGGGTCATGGCCCCCCGGCCCTCCTCTGGCTACGCCACTATTATCGCATTCCTGAGGACTGGAGCTATATTTATATGAACTTAGTTAGAATGAAAAGGCAGTGTCTTGGCGGTAGAAAGTATTGACTAATTATTTAGTTGTTATTCTCGTCAGAGTATAGCAGGCTTGTGTATTCATGGTGTTGACATTATAGTTGGCTCCTGTGGGTAATTTCAGGTAATAGTTAACGGATGAATTCCTCATAAACGGGCATAATCTGTATGTCGTCAAACTTAGTAAATACTTCACAACTTAGTTGGACAATTGATTACCATGGAACATCGGTTAATTATTAAATATATTTGTAAAAATGGCCGAGTCACTCAGGACTAGATTGAACACAGGCTATAATTATTGCACGATATACATATATGTTGAATTTGGTGACAGTAATAACACGATATTGAATATATATATATATATATATATATATATATATATATATATATATATATATATATATATATATGACGCGGCATGCCAAAACCAGGCTTTTGTAGGCAAGTTGACAATTCCATAATATTATTGATTCAATTAGAGGAGATTAAGAGCTTTAAAATTATATCAAGATGAACACTCTATCTTATGTATGGGCGAACATATTCTATGTCACGTGCATAAGTTTGTGGAATGTCACTTCCGAGAAAATGAGCTTTTAAAGTGACCGGTCGTAAAAAGTAATATCGTTGAACATTACCATAGCAACCACACATTTATAATGCTCCAATTGTCCTGACATTTCGCATATACCTAGAGATGGTGAATACACAGATTTCTCAAGATGGTGTATATTTATGCTTGAGCAGATTGAATGACAGCTAGCTACACACGGGCGGACAAAACGTGTGACAAAGTTGATGCCCAAATTTGGGTGGTTTAACACGCCTTCCGTAACGAATTTACGCATCCGTTCATAAATGTCCGACCCCCGCATACGTGGCACCAATTGAGAGCTCTGTTCTTGCCCAATCTGGTAAAAATAAACATGTGGATGGGGCTGGTCCAGCATATCAGAACCAAGCTTTCAAACACCGCATCATCTTCCCGCCGAAGCAGAAGTAAACAACAAAATGGCGGACGTTCGTGTCGAAGAATGTTCTCGATTCAAATGTTTACTTCGGATTATCTAAAGTTACCACATCTATGTTTCAACATTATTCAAGAATATGACTATTATACTAGTTGAAATAGATAGAATGACTTTGGATGCTTTTTGGTATGAAAAATCGACCATTTGTCAGCGTAACATTTCACCGATCGCGCCGCGGGTTTGCGCCGGAGGCGAATGTAGCAACGATCGGGCGGCCTAAAATGGCCTATCCCGATGTTGAAACAAAATCCAAAAAAAGCGTTCTTAACGGATTTGATTCATTTTTATTTAATTTGGCACCTAAAACGTATAGCTACATATGTCTCGCAGGAAGTAGGACATTTGTCCGTTGAATAATTATTTGGGAGCAGAATAGTGCGCTAAAATGGCTTTGTTTTAGACTAATTAGCTGTGGAATTAAAGAGGGGCATTAAATGCTCACTATTACCCGTTTCAACACTGTTTCATGGGATCTATTATGGAAATATTGAAAGATTGATGATTTTGCTGATTGATTCAGCCAAGAACCCACTTTCGACATCGATCGCGGATATATATATATATTCTGTGGACGTAACTCTTGTATTGTATACTTATTGTGGTGGTCAAACATATTGTCGTGGTCATATCGATCTCACCACTTATTGTATATTTTCGTTACTGAATATTTCTATAATTTAAAACGTAACACACGACCTCCAAGGTACTATAATGGAGTTCTACAATAGTTGTCAGCTTAAACTCATCATATGAAAAACAATCGCGCTATTGTGCTAAGTCAAACAATGAGATAAAACAGACATATACACCGTTAGCAATTTTAAGTTTACAACCTCAAAAATATCGCTATCCTGAGAAACAAAATGAATCACTACTCTTCAAACATGTTCTAATGTTACCCTTGAAGATGTCGCGGTGCTTGGCGAATGCTGTCTATCCGGCCGTAATTCTTCTTTGAATCTCCTTGTCTTGGTTTATGTCTCTGGTTATTGTATATCTGTCCCATGTAGATGCAGCTTTTAAAGTTCTCGATCTGAGTGTTGTTGACATATATTGGTGTGTCGTTTTTCATCATCACGTTTGTCATTGACTTTTCATCTTCAGACCCTGATTTTCACTTTCATCAGCCAATTCATATAGCATTTGTTGTAGCTTACGTGGTGTATTAGGGCATATAAGTATGTCATGGGCGAAGCGAAGATGACAAAGATATTCGCCGTCTTTCTTCATGCCTCTGGTTTCCCAAGTCAGTCGTCGGAATATGCTTTCGAGTGCTGCCTTGAATAGCTTGGGCGATATGGTATCTCCCTGTCGTACTCCTCTCCTGGTGTTGTTGCTTTCTTTGTGTATTTTGACTGTCATTGAGCTGTTGGTATAGATTTCCTTCGTGTGTTCGATGTACCCATCTTCTATTCTCTGTTCTTGAAGTGAGGTCAGTACTGCTTGAGTTTACACTGAGTCAAAGGCTTTCTTGTAGTCGACGAATGCTATGCAACCGAGTGATCTCAGTTGTGTTGTATGTTGCATCCATGACAGACTTCCCAGTACCGATGGTGTCTGCACTGACTTCCAGGCCAGTCAGTTACCCAGACTGACTACATGTCAATATGGAATGCAGGTTGCTTGATATGCGAATATGTTGATGCCTGACTACTTTTGCATTTAGTGACAGAACGGTGGATGCCATGGTCTGGCAAATATGGCATGAGCCTCTGGTTAACCTCTCACGACAATATAAGATAGGTTCAGCATTTTTCAGTGAACTACGTCGGCTTGGATATCGATGGCATTACTGTGTGAGTTCCCCTTTCTTTGATGGTACTGCATACCAGGTTCATTTTGCGGTACATCCACATCTACCTGTACACGAAACAAAGTGACAATTAAAATGGCTCTGACGTATGATGTTTTATATGTCATGATACGTTTAGCAAAAGTCAGTAATACAATTGTTTGGTATGTTGGTATTCATGTTATAAAATTTACATGCAAGAGATGCTATTCTTTACTCAGACCTATTAAATCCAACAACATGTCGACTACTGTAGGAAACATTGAGCCACACGTACATTAATATGCGATGAATATATGTATAAAGGAAAAATATCACACACTATCTGTAGCCGATTCTTTTCTTACAGGTGATTACAGGAATTACAGGGATAAACCCCCTCGCACAAAACCCCTCCATACATAACTCCATCTAGACATAAGCCCATCCCGAACACAAGCCCCTCGGACAAAACCCAATCATCACAGACACTAGTCGCAAGAATGATTAAAGGAATAAGTACTTTATTTTTAAATATTGCAAAATACATAATCTTTCAAGCGCAAATGAAATGGTACTCGTACTCGATTAAATATGTATTGTAATCACTCCATCTCTCGACTATCATAATATAGTTACTTTATTTGTTATGTATACATTATATGAATATAGTATGGATATGTACATTATGTCTAGAAAGTCCAATCTTTCTAAAGAAATTACTTTAGGAGGTAACGAGTTATATTTTGTCACCTCTTGTAAATATTTGGGTATTTTGACATAATTTCCAGGATTTTATTGTCGTATAATAATTCTTTCATAATATTGAACAATTTACCCCCATGGGATGCAGCATTAGGTACATGGTTACTATAGCTAATGTCATCTCGACAAAAAGAATAATCTGAATGCCTTACAAATGGGACTCATGTTTTGTAATTAACGAGTATTTTATGTACCATGTATTACTGCTGGATTTTTCTGTGATTGAATGAATAGAAATAACTGGTTTTTTATACGTACCAAACATATTTTCAACCTTTTCATAATATTGTATTACTGCTTTGTTTTTTTATCTGATGTGCATGTTATATTAAAAATAAATACATATATCTAGTGCAGTGATTGTACCAGTGGTTGTACTTGTATTGTGCTTGTGATTATTTTGTAGTCAATGTCATCAAAAAGTTTCAATGAAATATTTTCACTTTATGTTGTCTTTACCTTAGTCCCCACGTGATTCCAACACTATACAATTTATCAAGGACATCCATTTCTGCAAATTTCTCATACAGACAAAGACACTATCATATGCAGGGACATATTCAGAAATCGATTTTAGGGGGCACAACAATTTCCGCTGGCGGATGACCCAAATAGAGTAGCCTAAGTGTTCTCAATACCGCAGCACTATACCTTCAGCCACATCACCTTCTAGCACATTTCAAACACTCGAGGGGCACATTAGCATGGAACTATTATATCAGGTCTCTAGGTATGACAAATTACTAACATCTTGGTGACACATCCCCAGAGGCACAGACCCCTTGCATTCACAAATGACATACACCAGTAGTGTTTACTAATTACATGTATATTTTTTTTTTATAAAAGGTTTGTTGACAGAATAATGTGTACCACAACATATATTTACCTGAGATGAAGAGCTATATATGCTGCGTACTCTGTGCTGATGAAACTTTCAGAAAATATTAAACATGTACGTATTTATTTAAATATTAATATACTAGCTAAAGTAGGAAAACAGTTGTCTCTTGTGAGGGGAACATAGGCATCTTATCATGGACTTCCTACCTTAAAACTGCTCGAATAATCTAGCTATGGTTAGGTTACAATTTTTATTAATTATGACTCTGCATTGGCACTGCCTCTAGCGAATTAGTTACTTATTAGCGAAGACAAATCCGGACCGAAGGACAGGAATAGCGAATATTATTAGTTCAAGGCATAGGCGAATACCGCCACATAACATAATCTTTATTGTCATACGTCTAAACTATGTGTTCATCGTTGAAGTTAAATAAACAGGATTTACTAGCCTGTCAGAAAGACACTTGACCGCGAGTTTCAGTTGGCGAACGTTACATCGTCTTTGCCATGCCGACCGTTTATTTCGTTTCAAACCACAAATGCACCATCTTTCCAAGGTACACCTTTATGCACGGTTGCTGTCGTCGCTCTTCTGGTCGGTGACACATTTTCGGAGCCGACCACGACTGACATTTAATTTAAAACAGCAAACAAATTGGAATAAATTTCAAGTACTTTCGTGTTTACATAAACAAGAACCCCTTGGTAGTAGGGCCTACAAAAACTATTATCTCTCATGATAAGTTTAAATGCCTAGAAGAAATGGATTGATTTTTCCAAAACTATTCAAATACACACATACTCCATATTTTCGTCGCGCATTTTCTCTATATCACGTATGATAGTTCACCAAATAAACTACGATACATTGTAAAGAATACTATGTTGTCCAATTAGTGATAATAACTATGCCTTATTTAATGTGGAGCCACGTAAAGATTGCCTACAGGTCGCAGTTTAGCAAGTGCAGTGTATAAATTGATGTTGGTAGAGACTACCTAATTTACATCAAATCTTCACCAAAATATGATTTTGTTGGATACCTAAATCGGAATGATGAGACATTGTGCATCGCTATTTTTTATATTCAAGTTTCACAGTTTTCACATTGACTAGTTCATGTCTAATCAATGGAAACGCCAGATTTGTCCGATCTACTTAATTGGTAGGCATTTCTGAGCAAAACCAAAACCATGGTGCCCTATCGTGTATGGTAGATATTACATTGTTCAACGAATAAAGTGTATGCGTATTGGAAAAAAATACAAATTAAATTACAAAGACATATATCAAACGAAAGCATTTTAAGGGACATAAAAATGGCACGCGGAATACGGGATAGTTCTCAGTGGTGTCATGTTTGGGAATTTCGTAACTTCTTTATCTCTCTCTCTCTCTCTCGCTCTCTGTCACATCAACACATAATCTATAGTCATACACACACACACACACACACACACACACACACACACACACACACACACACACACACACACACACACACACACACACACACACACACACACACACACACACACACACACACACACACACACACACACACACACACACACACACACACACACACACACACACACACACAACACAACACACACACACACACACACACAACACACACACACACACACACACACACACACACACACACACACACACACACACACACACACACACACACACACACACACACACACACACACACACACACACACACACACACACACACACACACACACAACACACACAACACACACACACACACACACACACACACACACACACACACACACGCAACACACACACCACACACACACACACACACACACACACACACACACACAACACACACACACACACACACACACACACACACACACACACACACACACACACAGACACATACACACATAAGAACATGCATTGATTAATTTTAATCCATTAACGCACATACAAACAATAACACTAACACGCACCCCACACGCGGGCCGATGCGCGGGCGGGCGGGCGGGCGGGCTGGCGGGCGGGCGGGCGGGCGGGCGGGCGGGCGGGCGGGCGTGCGGGCTGTAGAACTAGGCCCGCCCACTGCCCCGATTGCCCGCGTGTGGGGTGCGTGTTGGTATTATTGCATATATGTGCGTTAATGCATTAATATTAATCACATCTATTCCAGTCACGTATCGGGCCATGGATCAAACATAACAACGTATGTTATTGTCATTCAAATGTGTAAATGTAGTGGAATCGTTACTTTCAGTAAAGCATACGATTTGTACTGATGTCTGCGTGTGTATGTGTGCGTGTGTTTACGTGTACGTCCGGATGTGAATGCGTTGCTACATTTATACCATATTGCTCATTTACTTTGCTGAATTGTATGATGCAATTATGACATTTGCGTGTGCATATATGCGTCTGTGATTTATGATTAAAACATTGTCATCTTTATTGGTCACACGAGTTTATAATGAAGAAGACAAAAATGGATATATATTTCCAAAACTGTACAAACTGTACTGGCAGACTCGACTATTTGGCGCGCATTTTCGCTATATCTGTGGAAAACTGTGCACACATACACTGTGGAAAACTGTGCACATACACACACACACACCAACCCACCCACCCACAAACACACACACACACACAAACACACACACACACACACACACACACACAAAACATACACAGACACACACACCTGCGCAGGGACTGCTGTAACAAGTCCTCGAATTATTGTCCTTCCCAGAACAAGCGTCGCCTCCGTATTTGGGTTCCGGATTTGTGCACGTTCGGGTTAGCTGTTGTTGTCCACCACCACACGTGACAGAGCACGTGGACCACTGTGTCCACGAACTCCAACCTCCAGCCACTGCCTCTGCCAAATGAAAGATCTTAAGCTTGAATATGTTATAATAAATAAGTGATGAAGGTGTGTGCTGCTTGGTTTAAAATTTGGTCCTTTTCACAATTGGTGTTATGTTCGTATAAATCCCTTATATGATTGATTATATATATTATTTAATATTTTTATTTTATTTAAATTTTTGTACTTTTTTTGCAAAAATTTAATTAAAAAAATTGATTTACTTTTCCACAACTGTGCAAATACTCGCAGACTCGATATTTTCGTCGCGCATTTTCGCTACATCACGTATGGTAGTTCACCAAATAAACAAAAAATAAAAATAAAAAGTTTTTTTAAATGATAAAAAATAGAAAAAGATTGTTTTGCTTTCAAATGGGTTTCTCAATACTAGTCGGAATTTTATCTTCTTTGGTCCAATTTATTTTGTATCTGTTCTTGGTAACTTTATATATATATATATACTTACTTACTTATGCCTGATTGCTCGCTGGGAGCATAGGCCATCGACCAAGGAACGCCACCGTTTTCTGTCCGTGGCCATCTTCTCCATTTCTCTCCTGGTGTATCCCATCTCCTTCGTTTCTTTTTCTGTGTCTCTTTGCCAGGTGTTTCGTGGCCTACCTCTTCGTCTCTTCCCTGGGGGGTTCCATGTGATGGCTTGACGGGTGATGGTGTTTGGTGGTTTCCTGGGGTTATGTCCTATCCATTTTTCTCTTCTTTATTTCATTTTCTATGGGTAGTTGCTTGGTCTTTTTCCCAGAGTGTAGTGTTGGATATCTTGTCTTCCACTTCAGGTGTAGGATTCTACGCAGGCATTTGTTGATGAAGGTCTGTATTCTTTTTAGTGTCTTCTGTGTACTTCGCCATGTCTCCGATCCATAGAGTAAAACTGCCTTGACATTTGAATTGAATATTCTCAGTTTGGTGTTAGTTTTAATTTTTTTTTGCCCCCAAATTTTTTTAACTTTATGAATGCAACTCTTGCTTTCTGTATCCCTTTCTTTGACGTCTTCTGCTGTGCCTCCAGTTTGGTTTATTGTACTGCCCAGGTATGTGGAAAGAGTCTGTCTCTTCCAGCGGCTCTCCGTTCATTGTAATGGGGTTGTTATTCTTTGTTTGGCTTTCATAATCCTTGTCTTGCTTCTGTTGATGTTGAGTCCTAGCTGTGTTGACACTGTGTTTAGTAGCCCGTTTTTTCCTGCATTTGTTGATGGCTGTGTGAGAGGAGAGCGAGGTCATCCGCAAAATCCAGGTCCTCCAACTGGCTCCAAAAGGGGTCCACTGGATCCCCTTTTTTTCTATTTTTTGTATCTTTTTCATGATCCCGTCTTGGCGAGCAGGAATAAGAATGGTGACAGAAGACATCCTTGCCTCACTCCTGTCTTCACCATGAAGGAGTCTGTAAGTTGTCCTGCATGAATGACCCTGCATGCCTTTTCTTCTAATATTTTTTATCAGAGATATAAGTTTATTCGGTATCCCGTAGTGCTGTAGAAGCTTCCACAGTGTATCTCTGTCGAGGCTATCAAATGCCTTCTCGTAGTCTACAAAGTTTTTTAAAAAGGGGTGAGTCCCATTCCATGGATTGTTCAACAATGATTCGCAGTGTTGCTATTTGGTCGGGGCATGATCTGTCTTTGCGGAAGCCAGCTTGGTGGTCTCTGACTTGGCATCCACCCCTGTCTTTAGTCTGTCCCAAAATGACTCTGTTGAGGACCTTTCCGGGTACTGATAGGAGCATTATCCCTCGTAGTTATTACAATCTTGCATATCTCCTTTCTTTGGGAGCTTCAGAGGTATCCTTCTTTCCATTCAGTTGGTATTTCTTCTTGCTCCCAAAATTTTTCCCCAATTGATCATGCAGTATCTCTGTGGAGGTCTCTATGTCAGCCTTGATTGCCTCGGCAGGGAATTTTTTCTGGGCCTGGAAACTTTCCCTCTCTTCATGTGATGGATGGCTTTCTCAATTTTGCCTTACTTGGTCTTTCGCAGTTTATCTGGAGAAATTCTTCAGCTTTTTTAGGGGTTCTGGGGTGGTGGCCGGTTTAGCAGTTCTTCAAAATGTTCCCTCCATCTCTTCAACTGGTCTTCGTCACTGGTAAGTACATTGCCATTCTTATCTTTGTTTCTGTCTGTACGTTTTACTTTCCTGCTAATTTTCTTGTTATTTCATACAGTTGTTTCATTTTTCCCTTGGGCTGATGCATCCTCTGCTTCCTTGGCTAGGTCTTCAATGAAGTTTGCCTTGTCTTTTTTTTACGCTTTCTTGACTGCTCTGTTTCCTCTGTGTACTCTTCCTGGGCTGTTGCTTTTGCTGCTCTCGTTCGGCTGTTGTTAATTGCACCTTTCTTTCCTTCCTCACTTCATTTGTTGAGAGTGTCTGCAGAAATCCAGTCTTTTTGTTGGTATTTCTTCTTTAGAACTTCCCCTTTTTATATATATATATATATATATATATATATATATATATATATATACATATATATATACATATATATATATATATATATATGTATATATATATATATATAAAATATATATATATATATATATATATATATATATATATATATATATATATATAAAAACAATATATATATATTAAATTAAAAAAAAAAAAAAATATATATATATATAGATAGATAGATGATAGATAATAGAAAAGTTTTAGCTTACCTGGACAAGGATGTTCATTACAAAGCCTCGATTCTCCACGGTCCCCAATACACTTCATGCCTACAGACGGTCTCGGATTATTGCATTTTCGTCTTCGCAGTCTTTGACCACCAGCACACGACTTAGAACACTTGGACCACGTTCCCCACGAACCCCACCCTAAACAAAATGCAAAACAGCTACACGAAAAAGTGGAAACGCTATCACGCTGAAACGCTAGCATATTATATTTTACTATAAATACAAGGGTAATGTAGTAAAAAATATGAAAACATGATCGCGATGAATTTGTGAAATGCTGGCGAATTTACCTGATGTTATTAATGTGATTTATTCATTAATTCAACTATTCGATTTTATTTATTTATTTTACTTATATATTATCTCTACCTCTCTCTACCTCTCTACCAATTGTTTTTTTTTATATATATATATATATATATAATATATATATATATATATATATATATATATATATATATATATATATATATATATATATATTTTGAATATTTATTTTATTTACATGGGAAATTTAAATTTTACTCGTGCGCCATGAAGTTGTAAAAAGGAAACTTGATGAGTGCTTATGTAACATATAAATATAACACCATACTTGAAAACATGCCTAGATTTGTATGGTTTCGTTACAGATGTGATGGTTACAGTTTATTACTTCCTTGACGGTTGCGTAGCAACCCATGTTGACATATACATGCGCATCAAACATTCCTATACTTCGGATGACTACATACGTCTTAGTCACCGTCACATTACTGCTTGGATACTACTGGTTGGGTACCAACACATAGGGAGACGGAAAACGTGGTTAGACTTGTCTGGTTGTGTTGTGCAGTGACATATATAAATGGACTACGTGGTGAACATATGTAACATTGCGCATGCGCAATGACCTATGGGGATGACCTATTTGCGGAAGACAGAACATTTAACTTCATTTTATGTATATTTTGTAGTTCATAACCTAACCACTTGGGCGCTGCATATGGGACCTGTTTGCCATAGTTTGAAAATATGACACATGAATTTATTATTGTATTCAAGTTTGCTGATAAAATATATAGAGGTGATGAAATGCATTATTCCACTGTTATAATATTGCATAGTGCCGTTTGGTTAGGGGTGAGCGGGAAGACTAATATAAGCAAATGAGATATGAGATGCGTTAGTCGCATACACGGGGACGTTACCAAAGTGGCGTCACAAACATATATGCCGATCGTGATATTTACAAATGTATCCCATATTCAAACAAACAAATGGAGACAGAACAACAGGAAACATGACATGCAGGAAGGTGACAGGGGAGAAAGTGAACAGTAGAGGAGGAGGGAGGGACAAGGGGACAGGATATGAGAGAAGTAGATGCGACAGGAGGAAAGACGAATGGAAGAAAGAAAGTGAGAGTAGATATGACCAAACGGAAGTCAAGAGACAGGAAAGAAAGGAACAACAGATAAAGCGGCAGGGGAAAGTCAGCAACCAGGGACATGCAAAACGGAGGAGCTACTCTAAAGCAGTGATCGTGATTGAGAACAGAAAGGGTATTTATGGGAGACTCCATTTTGCGAAAGACAGACAGGACATTAAGCAAAGGAGAAGACGTTGTTGTGTGTCTTCCGGGGGCTAGGATAGAGCATGTGACTGAACGGGTAGAGAACGTATTGGGGCATGGCCAAGGGGGGTCTATATGAGTACATGTAGGGACGAATAATGCAGACAGGGATGGAACAACCAGGATAGTAAAGAGATACAGAGAGTTGGTAGAGACACTGAAGAAGAAAAGAGTTGAACAGATCATACTCTCAGAAATCTTGCCAGTGATGAGGGGAAGGGGAGCAACATTTAGAAACTGCAAGAGGATGGCAATTAACGCACTATTAGAGCAGATGTGTGAAGAAGAAGGAGTTGTATTTGTAGATTTGTGGGGATATTTTGTTGGGAAAGAAGACATGTATATGAGAGATGGCCTCCATCTAAGCGGAAATGGCGCAGCAGTGTTCTCCGAGAACCTGCTTCGATCGATGGACAATGGAACAGGTTGCAACTTTTTAAACTAGTTTCGCAGGGGGATACACAAAGAATCCCAATACTAGAGGCATAGATAAAGATATCAAAAAGACATCAGCAAAGAACAGCCTGGAATGCCCTACGGAATTTGGTTATAAATGTGTTTGTTTAAATGCAAGGAGCATAGTAAACAAAAGAAATGAACTAAACATTATGGTAGAAGATATTGACCCTCACATAATATGTATAACTGAATCTTGGACCACACCCGATATATCAGATGCCGAATTAGGAATGACAGGATATGTAATGTTTAGGAAACATAGATTAGGAAGAAGGGGAGGCGGAGTTATGTTATATATTAAAGAATCCATCCAGGCTTATGAAATAAAATTAGAAAAAGAAGCAAAATGTGAAGAAGCTGTCTGGTGTAACATAGTTAATGTTGGGTTAGTGTATCGGAGTCCAAACATAAGTATGGACAAGAATGACGAAATACATAACGCTATCAAAGAAGTGAGTAAACGGGACTGAATTATTAGGGGGGGGGTTTAACCATGGGCATATACAGTGGACATCTCTACAAATAACCGGGACAGGGGATCAAGAGTTTTTAAATTTAGTACAAGATAGTTTCCTTTCTCAACATGTGTTAGAAGCAACCAGGGGCGAGAACGTGTTAGACATAGTATAGACATCACAGAAGGAATTTGTTGATAATGTCAAGATATGTGAGCAACTGACGTGTAGTGATCACAACCAGATACACGTTATCATCAAAGTAAAGGGAGGGGAACGGAATTGAAAAATAAGGTACAGGAAACAAATTCACAAAGGAAGATATAAGGACATGAGGGAATATTTAGCAAAGATAGACTGGAATAACACACTGAAGAATAAGACAGCAACAGAATGCTGGAATATTTTAAAGAGTGAAATTGACTGCGTCGTTGACAAATTTGTCCGCTTGAAAAATCAGGGGAAACGGTCAAAGAAGAAACACTTATCGAAGGAAGCCATTAGAAAAATCAAGTACAAGCAAATGAAAAATATATATATATATATATATATATATATATATATATATAAAAATATATATATATATATATATATATATATATATTAAAAATTTCCCGATACTGCTTCTGGGCCAGACGTCGGGCGCCCTAGCAGATACACATCTAAAATAAAACCAACACATTTTGCCAGAAGTGAAAACAACAGCTGTTACATACTCATCTTTAATTCATATATTATGTGTTGCTTATGTCATATACAAATATAAGCCCGTATATCTGTGAAGTTCACGTATAACGCTTCTTATTCAAACCATACCCATGCGCAATTCACTTATTTCGTTGGTCTTACCGCGGCATAATTCAGGTCATGGGAGACACATTATTATGCCTTATTCAAGTAATACCATTGCATTATTCACACGTGCAGTTCAGGTTAAACTTCCATCTGTAGTGTGGCTGTGATTCAAATGCGTGTGATATATGTATTTCGTCTTGTTGTGAACATATTAATTTGTAGTGCATGCACATCACGCTCTCCCACCAGTTGCTAGTAACCTCACAGGAGACGAAAGGAACACGACTGACCAAGGTTCCCATGCGAGTACGTTTACAAGTTTCGAGCAAGACATCCATGGGATACACCACGTTGTGTGTCATCTTACGTTTCCAGAGATTATGATAGTGATCTAGGAGAAGTACAATTCAGATTGAAAAGCTGGATAGATTCAGATAATGAGTGTTGGCAGTGGGTATTCGAGAAAACAAACCCTGACTTCCAAACTTTAGGATGGACCAAGCTCTGCATGTCTGGAAAGCAATTGTCTCACGAAAAAAACATAACAGCTGAAGTTTAAATCATTCTCTGAGGGTAAATGCTACCGACTGTATTCCAGAAAGGAATAGGATGCTCTGATGAGAATATTTTTAAACGGAAAAACACCATAGAACAGTGCCTAGGATGGACTTGTCCTGTCTATGTAAATTTCCTATGTCAAGAAAGTGTTAACAGTATCCATAGAGACATCCTGTGGGAGCTCCTATGGAGTGCTTCGAAATATTCTTTAATTTATAGAGAATATTATCGACCACTTTGGATATAACGTCAACCTGTGTATTTTGTTTTATTTTATCAGTTATGCAAACACATCATCTTAACACAGAATAAAATAAAGTGTTGATTATCAACCCCATTGCCACTGTAGAAGAGTTTACTTACCTGTGTAATCTCAATGGAATCCAAAAAGACTTCAAAGCAAAATTACGGAATGCCCGCGACGCGACTTGAAAATCAAAGGCAGTATCATGTGAAATCAAAGATAACACTTGGTAACAGTAGCGTGACATTTATGATACCTTATGACTCAGAGTGCTGGCGAGTACATTGGGAAATATTTCCAACGGATGCCTTGTGTCAAACATTATGGCCTAACATAATATCAAATGAAGAATAACAACACAAATTTGCATTTGCTCGTAGACAGAAAAAACACCGACTCTTGCGATGGTTTGGGTACACCCTTTGAATGGGTCCATATCCGCAAAGTTGTACTCCACGAGGTAAGAGGAAGCATGGACGCCCGAGGACCATCTGGTGCAAGATAGTGATGACTACGACTACGGGCTGCTCGTTAGGATGTTTTTACACCTCGCAGAAAAGTTAGTTGTCGCAAATTAACACGAGGCAAACAATACCAATACGCATTCACCGTAATATATGCAGTAGAAAAGAAATGTAAAAGCAAAAATATGTCACTTAGTGTTTAATAGATACAAATGTATCAACATAAAGATCGTATACTTACAACACGATAATTCTAGTGCGATCTTGCCTGGCGGTAACAAAGACATCTATTGTGAAAACATTCGACACTAATCAAACGTTTCCCGTTTTTTGTGACGTTTCCCGGTTTCTTT
Organism: Ridgeia piscesae; assembly: GCA_025642075.2. Lineage (NCBI taxonomy): Eukaryota > Metazoa > Annelida > Polychaeta > Sabellida > Siboglinidae > Ridgeia > Ridgeia piscesae. The sequence continues at coordinate 28,043 of JAODUO010001183.1, read as the reverse complement.
GACGCGACGCTCTCCAAAAAAAAATGCGGATTTTATTAAGTTTTCAATGTATCCAATTTATAGGGTATTCATTTCCCAGGCATCTGATCTACCAATTGGGATCATTAAAGGGTTAACCGTTATATATATATATATATATATATATATATATTATATATATATATATATATATATATATATATATATATACTCAAAACCAATTTTGGACATATACCAAAATTCCAACTATTTTGGACCCAAACGAAATACGGAATATAATAATACTTTTTTAACTAACTTAATAAAACACATATAAGAGTGCTTAGCTTTAAGTTGTCACGTGTGTAAAAGGAAAATGTGTACTTTTATTACAAATATACTTTTTGTGGTCCAAAATGGTGGTTCCAAAAAAGTCAACGTCAAACGATTATGCAAAATTCATACCATTTTGGCCCTCCGTATCTACTATACCGACTATTTTGGGACGCGCGAAACAGCCAATGAGAATACAGCTGGACGAGTGCAATAATGTCTGACAGACTTAAGAAGTACGAAAATATTGCGTGATTTCGCTCAGTTCCAAGTCTGTTTCAATATGTATCGATTCCATACTGACGGAGTGAATTCCGTTATGAAGCATCGCCCAACTGAGCCACAACTATGACGCAGAGGAGTGACATTTTTTTCATACATGGGGTTTGTTTTTCATTAAAGCGAGGACTGAGCTGTTTTATCGCCCACATCCCGTCGGCATTAATCTTTGTATTAGTCGGTGCAAAAACAAAACAGCTCTTTTCAGAGCTACCCATATATTCGTAGAAGAATTTGCTACCATTGAATTGATGTGTCGTGTTTATTTTCCTTAGCAATCTAAAACTGATCAAATCATATCATTGACAAGCCCTTACTAGGCCTTACGTCTACATCTGACAGTGACAGCGACATAATTCTTAAAACAAACAATTTTGTTTTGCCTGCGGCTGGGTACATTGTATGTTATGAATTGTGTTGCTTTAAGGGAATGAGGAATGGTGGCTGCTAGAAAATCAAAATGTACTTTTCTCCAGTAATTTCTTTGATTGATCCCTCAAATTTAATAACGTTCTGATAGTAGTAGTGACCTTTCTTTGTATGACTGGGTAATTATAAACCCAATAAAACAGTCATAAATGTATAGTTAAGAATTTGGTTTCTGCCACATATCGCTTTCTGCCTCACCATGATTGTACATATGTATATCATATTAAATATAGTCAGAAACATGATGTTGTATACAAATGAACATTTACAAACTTGTTACAAAGTTATTTAAATGTATGACAAGGAATTTGTTTCTAAGGAATGGTGACTCATTTGCTGTAGGTAAAAAAGCAGGTATAGGTTTGTAAAAGAGCTTTGTATTCAACCAAACATATATATATATATACATACATATTTACACAATCCATATAACATAATACAATGTAAATGTATTATCTAATATCATTATAATACATACAAGTCAGGGCCCACTGACCACCTCAGGATTCCATGTCACTAGTTAAAAAGTTATATATCTCAAATTAAACAACGCCTCCAGCTTTTTGAGACACATTTTCATAGCAAATGCAAAAATGTGACTTCCGGCCATGCGCCATAATTCATGAAAATTATTTAAGCAAACGCGACGTATAAATTGTATCAGATGACATTCAAAACAACTGTTCACATTGATCAGCACAGGAATGTTAACAAACAGCCCATGGTGTTTATTGTTTATACATTGAATACTTTGCATTTTGTTGCACAATGATGATTTTGAACATGATGAGGCAGAAGACGTATGTCACATGAACTAAATATGTCTTAGGAATATTGTTTTTCACAAAACAAAATTCACTTTGCTTGCATGCCAGTGATGAAATAAGTGGTTCTGATGTTAATATGTTGCTCAAAGATTTCAAACATTGTTGGTGAAAACAGCATATCATGGTTCTGTATGGCAGAATTTCCAGAAACCAGTACCCACATGGATCTCTGTAGGTATTCATTTGTGTCTTCCGCTGTTCATTCATCACCTTCTTTCTGACTTTTTCATATAGACTTCTGTGCATCACATTCTCATCCATACATTTCACCAATGCTGGTTTGATACAATGAAAGGCTTTTGTTTGATCATGGTTTCTGACTGAAACATTCAACACAATATGTGGCACTAAAATTAATAGATAAAATAATAACCCAACTGGATAAAGATGAAAAACCTATTCATGTTTATTTAGATCTTTCCAAGTCCTTCGATACCATTGATCATATTATTTTACTTGATTAATTGAAATATTATGGTGTACATGGAACAAATCTTAACTTATTCAGCAGCTACCCTGAAATCATAAACAATACATGGAAATTAACATCAAATTAAATATGCTATCAATAACAACAGATGTACCACAAGGTTTAATCATAGGACTACTACTATACATCAATGATTTTGCACAAGCCAGTAAAATGCTTAGCTTTCTCATTTATGCTGACGATACAACCATATCAAATACACTAAACATGTTCAGTTATAATATACATGAACAAAATTTAGATTCTTTAATAAACGAAGAACTTTTAAGAAAAATGAATGGTCAAAATCAACAAAGTATCACAAAATGTGGCAAAATCTAAATACATGAAATTTCCATCGGCAAAGAAAAATATACATATACTCACTCAAAAGATAGAAAATGTAAATATTGAACAAGTCGAAGAATAACGATTCTGGGGTTTATTTATAGAAAAACAATTAACTGGCAAAGGCACACTGAAAACATGTTCTAAAATAATCAGAATTTTAAACAAATTAAAACATTGCCTCTAGATATAAATAAATATATTAATTAATTGTTAATTATTGCATCATGGCATGGGGCTTTGAATCAAATAGAATAACAACTATGAGGTACATAGTCATGATAACAAAGCTAAAAATAAATAAAATAAATAAAATATGCACTTATCAAAATAAACACGATTTTGCACAAAAGTCTATTAAATTACCTTCCTGAAATGCCTAGGGGTAGTCAAAGACAAACATAGCTCACATAGATTTGCCAAGTATGTGAAACTTACCAAATTATCAAGTAACATGTATGCAACATTTAGAATCAACAACCACCTATTAACTTTACACAGTATGACTATTTGCAACACTGCAAACAAGAAAAACCATGTGCTGTGCAAAGGCATCTTACAGTGTTTTTGTTTGATTCTGGAAGATTATTTTCAGATGATGATTTTGTAAATTAAGTTTCTAACAAAGGTGGCTCCTCTATAGTAACTAGCACGGTTTTAGGACTCTCCAGACCCTATGCTGTATTATAAATTATATACTCTACTACCATGTTTGCTGTGATTTTTTTATTGTTCCCGAGTTGTTTGAAAAGAATGCATGATATGTGTATGTGTATGTGTACATACATATACTACATGGCACAATGCCGATTCAAACGACCTAAGGTCAGGTATAACTGTATTTTTCTTGTTATAAGTCATAAAGATGTCAAATTTGTGACAAAGAAGCATAATGATATATCGGAAGCAAAAAATAGAACAACTCAATTATGACAAGTCACATGACCAAAAAAATGGCCACCAAAGATAAATATAATAACTATTTTGTATTTTAAAACACAATTTGTTGTGTTTTAAAACACAATAACACAATTTTTTTGTATTTTAAAACACAATAAGTTGATATTTTGATAGTATGATGTCAATACATTATATTTTAATCTGAACTAAAAGAAACAAGATCAGACAAATATCTAAAAAAAAATTATATTATGTAGCTTCAACACTATGCCAATTTTCATCAACAGCAGTCAACAACCTTTCTAGATATCTTGTCATATGTTGACATGCATGGCTAAAAAAATTCGAAAATAGTGTTTAAATCCTTGGTACTTCTTTTACTACATATCTACTGACAAGGCTATTTCATTTAGAAAGCTCCAGTTTCACAGCTACCATCAGCTAGTGCTTGTACCAGCCTGCACAACCTGCCTCCTCTTTCTACCTGTCTTGGCTGCTTCTGTTACTTGCTTTTCAGCTGACATCAATCCTTTGTAGTCAATGCCACAGAAACCTGCTTTCATTGCAGCACCCTGCTTGAGATGCAAGTTAATGTTTTCACCATAATTGTTTTTCAACTTCATGATAGCACCACATGCATGCCCTGCATGTAAAAAGGTACTGTAGTTGCAAGGCCTGTGCCAAACTCTGTTACATCATACCCACTGTGCTGCCATGTGGAACATGGAAACTGTTCGACAAACTTCACCAGTGGTCGAATGTCAAATAACCGATATCCACTTAATGGCTCATCACCAACGGCTGGTTCAGGCTGTAGAACACCGGGCTTCTGAGCTGAAAAGCTCCATGGCAGTGTTGTTTGCGACTGCAGTTCAGGTGGCCATTGATCCTGTGTATCGATTGCCATGAAATATTTTTGGGGGGCGACCACTCCTCTCTTTTGATGACATCTGTACCTGAAATCTATTTAAATAAACATGGGTATAAAGTGTGAGATATATATTATATTATATGGGTTTCTAGCTATTTAGAAAACATTTTGAAAAGCACAAGATAAGTACAACATTTTAATTTTATATAGTCCAGTTTTGGGCTACATTATTAGAGAATGCCAATGTGATTTAATATGGGCTATATTTTAAATGACATTAAAGTAGAAACCCATAAAGATAATATTTTACGTTAAAAATGACTACGTAAGGGACTGGCAGTGTCAATTGCAGCAATACAACAGCAAGCAATAACAAGTCAATATCAACTCGGTCACAGTACAGACAACATACTACAACTTCAGTCTCCACGTTACATCAACATCGTCTGTCTGTTTACACCATTTATTCAACATACTTTTTTAGTATATAAGGAATTCCTATACATATATGCTTTTCAATCCCATGTATGATAATTAACTAAATCATCACTGTATCTTATACTTAAAGTAAAAAACGAACAGAGCAAAATAAATGTTCTATTTACACCGAGTTGCCAGCGAAGGAAGTAATCCAAAGCGAAGCCTCGATATAAGATCGACTCTGATTAGCTCACTCACGCGCTCTGTACAAACAATAACAACTAAAAACCAAGCTTTCTTATTTTTAATATAAAAATCATATTTTAGAGGTTTATACCTGACCCTAATGCTGAAATATTTATCAAGAAATCGCCGCTCTTCGGAAACACAAACAAATTCGCACAATGATAACGCTCGCGTGGCGAGAAACTCCGCCCAAGGTCAAGGTCACGTACAACCGATGCCGATGGAGAACATATATTTTATATCATATTGCTAATTTTTTATTTCTTCGTGGAATACTATTAAACTTGAACACTACATAGACAGTTACTACAAGATACTTCATGCAAAAGTTGGGATCAACAATGCCAACACAATGCAAGGTGTTTTAGACCGGGTCCAAAATGGTTGGGATGCAAAAAAACGAAAATATTTAACCCTGCATTACTGTCAAAATAAACAACGTTTTTAGTAAAACGACTTATTTTCAACATTACGAAGAAGTATGCCACGTATACATATGATTAAAACACACCAAACATGTGTTTCCTAATTATGAAAGGCTTTGACTTTTTTGGACCCGGGCACCGGGTCCAAAATGTCAATATGGTCCAAAATAGTCGGAAGATTGGTCCAAAATGGTCGGTTTCGTATATATATATATATATATATATATATATATATATATATATATATATATATATACATACATATAGTTGTCTAGCTCTACGTGTTTGCGATAGCTTTCTTTACCATCCGGAGTTATTTGGAAACAGGTGAGTAGCGAATCTTATCAGACTACATGTTATACTAACCACTAAATACATCCTTAGCAACGGTTTTCTATAGAATCACTTAATTATAGTTTTTTTTATAGTTTTTACGGAATATATTCTACAGGGAATATCAATAGATGTGTATACAAAATGTTCTATAGGAAACATAATCATAGATAATCGTGACCATTCATTGCTCACAGCGATGTAGAACATTTTCTTAGATGTTAATGTCAGATGCTGGGGTAGCGCATTCCGTAAACTTGGGGCTGCCACGCTGAAAACTCTGTCACCCCAGTGACGTCTTGTGAGTGGCACACACAATGAATTGTGTTCACTGGAGTGCAGCGACCTAACCTGCTGGCGTCGGCTTACACTCTATATTTGGTTCAATGTATTCAGGTGCTCGATGTAGGTGTAGCAGGATCTTGAACTCTACTCGCACTCTATCGGCAGCCAGTGCAATTTCATCGGTAGCGGTGTAGCGGGTTATATTTCATAGTGCCTCCGATCAAGCGGGCTGCCCAGTTCATTATTTTCTGAAGCGGTTGTATTTGCTTCAGAGGCAATCGATAGAGCAGTGCATTGCCAACATCGCATCTGGTTGGGATAAATGCATGTATGATTTGCTCTATCGCTGCTGCTGTCATGAACACTTTCAATATGCGTTTTACTAACGTGATCCTTAACTGAATCTTAACGGGCAAAAAGGCAACGCTTTGGAGATATAGGCTTAATTAAGGTTGATTTAGTAATACTTTCCAATAGCAATCATATTGTTAATCTCAGCGGTTTACCTGAAAAAAATATAGCGATCGAAAATCTATAGACTACGCCATTTTATCCACTTAATAACGTAGCGAGGTCGACTTGATCGTCATGAACTGTGCTTGCATATCATCTTTTACTTTCTGACCTAACCATGAAAACGACCACCGACAGCCGCCAAACTTCTCACTTATCTTACACACATATACACACTTGCGTGTGTCCATGCTTGTAGGTTATGCAGGCATGTCTGTTTTATTATGTATGTATGTTTGTATGTACAAATATATATATATTATATATATATATATATATATATATATATATATATATATATATATATATATATATAAGTGTGTGCATGTATGGACGTATGTAACGCAGTGGGGATTTAATGTCCCATCGGGTAAACCGCCTTCCTAATGATGGAAAACGTTGTGCATACCATAATAGAGTTGCATCGTCAGCACAAATCTCTTAACGGGCATGGGACCCTCTCGTTTCCCCTCGGTGGAAAGCATATTTAATAGGTACAATACCAATACGCATTCAATGTAATTGTTTAATGTACTGATATCACGTAGCCTCTGGGTTCAGATTGTGACCAAAAGGGTCATGGGAAAATGACCATTAAATGCAAACATTATTAGTTCCATTGCCCGTGCATGAACTCAACACGCTCTAAAAGCCCGATTGGACACTGAATGTTTCAAAAGACTGTTGGATCACAGGACACACCACTATTACGAATCCTCTTAAAATGTGTGTACTCTTATGCTTGCATGATGTATTCGTGTCGGATTCCATCGACACCGCAGTTAACAGAGAGCAACATATTAATAAACAAGCAATTAGTATATTTATTAACACATCCTCGTGAGCATTGTTAACTTTTTGGAATTGACAATCGACAGTTTTAAAAAGAAAATGACCTGTTGAATTACGTCTGGCTGTATTGTCTGCAACGCGGCTGAAAATGTCACAGATGCAAGACCTTCCCGAAGAAGGAGATAAAGAAGAATTATCATGTGCTATTCACACGAGAGTGTAACGTCGAGGTGTTTGTAACAAATCACTGTCACAACACATATTGAAGCATTGAGCTCCCTCCACTCTTTCTTCACTCTTTCTGAAGAATGATTTCACAATCTTTCAAATATATGCTAAGTTATGGCCATTAGCAAAGTTCATCAAAACAATGACTAGTTTGAATGCATTTTTCATCTCGACAAGATCATGTGATGAGTTAGTCGTGCTCCAACATCAGTGAAATCAACCAACTGAAGGCTATTGAATGGGTGGGTCGACACGTGTTCTAGCAAGTAAATGCTTGATAATTTTGTTGTGTGGTAGCACATAACGTTACTAAAATATGTCCAAAGAAAACAGATTTTTGTTATCCAACGCCATTCCCTAATTAGCAATGTGTTACAAACAAACATGTGTTACAAACAAACAGTACGTTTGTAACACATGTGGGGTACTTGTATATGTAAATTGACATGTCGCTGATGCCTGCTTCAATTATGCCATTCGACAAATGATTATCTGTTCTATAGACCGCGCCTATCAAGCGCTCGACTGTTGATTTCATCGATTGTACACCTGTGATGTGGTCTTTCTTCCTGTTTGTCAATCACAACCCCAGTAAAATTATGACGCAGCACTTTATGTGGTAGCACCTACAATAATATCCACACACCTTCTCACCAGTTGATATTCTTTCATACCGAATATTATTTATCCACGAATGTGTTACGGTGTCCGTCGATATAAGTGCTCGGTTTCCATGAATGATTTAATGCAGAACACTTTCCCACATAGGAAACGCCGGAACTAATTTATAATCAAGCAGCACAGATATTAATGGATAGATTTTACGCAATATCGACCATCTTGATTTTTACAGCCTTTTGGAAACAGCAGTGTATGTCCCTGTAGGGCGGAATAAGACCTTTATAGCCTAACTAACATGAAAGGCGCTTCATACAAGATGCAAGGACAATGTCCGAGATGTTAAATTGTAAAACATAGTAATGATCAACTGATGATAATACGTTGAAACATTATTACATTCATATTCGTATACCAGTGCATTGTTGTACACGGTGTACATAAAGACTGTCATGTCAAAGTGGCAACAAGAGTCGCAGCAATTCCCATGTGATGGTCGCCGATTACCACGTGGGTAGACTACACATTGTACGTGTTTCATCGTAAATAACTTCTTCATTTACTTACAACCACACACATTATAAATTTATATCATCGTAATACGAGAGAGTGTTTGAAAGAGCAAATGTGGCTAAGGCTCTTCAAGCAAAGGGTCACATTCGTCTTCTTCGTTGTCGATCTTTTTTCTTCCCAACAGAGCAGCTTTTCGTACTGTGCCAGATACAAACGCTCGTTTTATAAATGTGCTGTAGGCAACTGAAGGACTCGCTGCGCTGGAAAAAAGATACGTTAAGGAGAGCTGCAGTTAATACCATTTCATAATGCTAATCCAAAATCCTGGCGGACGGAACAGACGGACGGACGGACGGACGGACGGACGGACGGACGGACGGACGGACGGACGGACGGACGGACGGACGGACGGACGGACGGACGGACGGACGGACGGACGGACGGACGGACGGACGGACGGACGGACGGACGGACGGACGGACGGACATGAAGATAGTATGAAGCTCACCTGACATTAGCGACCTGTTCTGCATGGCCAGCAGTGGTGGTGGCAGCGTTGGCAGCAGTGGTGGCAGCAGCGTTGGCAGCTGTGGTGGCAGCAGGGGTGGCAGCAGTGGTGGCAGCAGTGGTGGCAGCAGTGGTGGCAGCAGTGGTGGCAGCAGTAGTGGCAGCAGCGTTGGCAGCAGTGGTGGCAGCAGTGGTGGCAGCAGCGTTGGCAGCTGTGGTGGCAGCAGTGGTGGCAGCTGTGGTGGCAGCAGTGGTGGCAGCAGTGGTGGCAGCAGCGGTGGCAGCAGTGGTGGCAGCAGCGGTGGCAGCAGCGGTGGCAGCAGTGGTGGCAGCAGTGGTGGCAGCAGTGGTGGCAGCAGCGGTGGCAGCAGTGGTGGCAGCAGCGGTGGCAGCAGTGGTGGCAGCTGTGGTGGCAGCAGTGGTGGCAGCAGCGGTGGCAGCAGAGGTGGCAGCAGTGGTGGCAGCAGCGGTGGCAGCTGTGGTGGCAGCAGCGGTGGTAGCAGTGGTGGCAGCTGTGGTGGCAGCAGCGGTGGCAGCAGTGGTGGCAGCAGCGGTGGCAGCAGTGGTGGCAGCAGCGGTGGCAGCAGTGGTGGCAGCAGTGGTGGCAGCAGTGGTGGCAGCGGTGGCAGCAGTGGTGGCAGCAGTGGTGGCAGCTGTGGTGGCAGCAGCGGTGGCAGCAGTGGTGGCAGCTGTGGTGGCAGCAGCGGTGGCAGCAGTGGTGGCAGCTGTGGTGGCAGCAGTGGTGGCAGCAGTGGTGGCAGCAGTGGTGGCAGCAGCGGTGGCAGCAGTGGTGGCAGCAGCGGTGGCAGCAGTGGTGGCAGCAGTGGTGGCAGCAGCGGTGGCAGCAGTGGTGGCAGCTGTGGTGGCAGCAGCGGTGGCAGCAGTGGTGGCAGCTGTGGTGGCAGCAGTGGTGGCAGCAGCGGTGGCAGCAGTGGTGGCAGCAGTGGTGGCAGCCGTGGTGGTTGCAACAGTGACGGCTACGCCAACCATGGAGGCTACAGGTCGATCTCGCATAAGACAGGGGTATACCAGGGAACCTGTAAACTGTATGTCTTTCAATGTACAATCAGCCGAGCGCACTCTACAAGTGAGCGCCAAGCAATCCAGTTTTAACTAAATTATATTGCCATGTTACCATTACAAGGTGTTTTGTGTCTTATTTACCTACCGTAAACAGAGCCAGGCCCAGCTGTAGTTGATTAGGGAGTATTAGGGGCACATCTCCGAGAGGGAAGGGCCCAGGCACGCAAAAACGGTATTGTGTCCAGGTGCCTGCAATATAATTTTGAGGGCAGCCCCGAATGAAGCTAGGCGTACGAAACGAGTAGAGGCCACCTAAGGTCCGTTTGCCATCGCTGAGTCCCCGGCAGCAGAGAGCCACCACCATCTGGCCGGTGACCTCGAACTGGCAGTGCCGCTGTTTTCGTTGACATTGCAACAGGGTTTACTGGTTTCTCTGTTGGTTATAACGATTAACGCATGTGTCTTCTGTCGATTCACTACTATGAATACATTTCTGTTATATGAATTATGGCATTATGGAATTAGAGGCAAAAGTAATAAATAGTTCTCCAGTTACCTCTCTAATCGTAAACAGTACATTGAAATGAATGATTGCAAATCACCACTGATAAAATTAACACATGGAGTACAAGAAGGATCAGTATTAGGACCTATGTTTTTGAATCTATATTAATAACATCAAATTATTCGACCTCTCTTTACTTATTATCTTGTGCTGATGATACAAACATGTATCATATTTTAATATTGAGAATTTAACCATAACGGTAAACCAAGAATTATACAAAATGTACAATTGGTTGTATGCAAACAAGCTATGTTTGAATGTCAATACTACACAACATTGTGTCTTTAGTCCTAATAATAGCAACAATGAATTGAAAAGTAGTGCTAAAATAAACAAAGATGAAATTTCTAGGAATTTAAAAAGGGCCTTAATAATAATTATTAAGAAAGATATAGGAGTCCTACGGACTTCTTATTTATGTATACACAAATTGAAAATCTTAGATGTATTTAAACTACATTTAAAAAACGGTAATTCAAAAGAATGTAGATACAGACAATAGAATAACCAGACAAATCAAGCTTCTTGTTCAAGAGAAAGCCAGAACTAAATTTTCTTTGAAGTTAACTAGACACAATTTTACAAGAATATGTAACAAAATAGATGAAGAAGTAAGAAATGTTAATCACAGGTCGAAATAGTCTACTTAAATACTTTTATGCAGTTATGTAGCTGCTTACCATAGTGTTTAATTTCATTCTTATATGTCGCGTAAGTCAAGTCAAATCTTGTCTGGATTCACCCATGCTCATCAATGCTTTGTTGCATTTCTTATATATTTTACTCATTTATTTCTAAGTGGTTCAAATTTCCCGAATCGTTGTCATAATATGACAACGATTCGAGCCAGCAACAGTAACACACTGCTTACTTTATTTATTCGTTTTTAATAGTACATACTTGGTAATATCTCACAATTGGCTTACTTTAATTTTGACAATTCCTTTGTTGTATTTTGTAAAGTAATGATGTTTATTTTAAATGAGGATGGCGTCACTGGAAGACCAAGCCAAGTTGCATGCATGCAATGCAATGCAACACGCTGATAATTTAATAATTATATGCTTTAGTTTTGTTCTGATACATGTTGCGTTGTGAAATAAAGTTTCTCTTCCTCTACTAAGATTGAGGTGATGTCACCAGCACATTTGCCATGCAGGTCTTGGAAATGTGTGTGGGGGTCGCATATCACGTGTCAGCGATATTTATTGGATCTCTTACCCCAAAAGGGGAGGTCATGTCACTCGGTCCCAGCAACTCGGTCTGTCCTCGCGTAATTTGCAGCGCGATCTATATATCTAGTCCTGCTGGTTGGATCACGGATACGAAACGTGGCTGACATGTTGGACTACCCCTCAGCTTGCAGCATATAGTGGGTCAACGTGAAAATCGACTGAAGTTGATCAGAGGGGTTGAAAGGCTATCATGCTAAATTGTATTTATGTTATTTTAACTTCCATCCAATAACATAACACGGAAAGCACGCATTGGCGCAGCACTAAATACTTGTTTACCTTGATCAGACCTCCCGACACTTACTACTCCTCAAATATTTTCACATACAATAGCCTGAGATTAATGGGTGTGGCTACTGAGCAGTATTATATAGAAACGCACACGTTCGGCCAGGCACAGGTGGCGTAGTTTGTGTACATTTTCTTCCACCAATGTATACATTTTCTAGAGTGCTGATTGCAACAACACATTGCGATCACATTGCTGAATACATACATTAAATTATAAATGGGAACCATCTTATAAATATATTTAGAAATCATGTTGCGTTTACCAATGCGTAACACTATGTAGAAGTACGTGCGGATATCGATACAAGGACATAGTCAAGAAACAAGTCCAGAGTGAAGCAGGCATTACTGCATTGTTAATGTGACGGCCCCTGGAAAACGTATTACTCTTGTGTGTACAAGAACAATCAGTGTTATTTACATATATATATATATATATATATATATATATATATATATATATATATATATATATATAGTGACATAATTTGCGGCAATGTTGAAAATGACAATACGATATTTATTATGTGACAATACGTTGTTGTTTATTTTGTCTACCGTTACGTTTTTGCAGTGGTCTCAAACTCGTTCATACGACAGCGGTAGTTGCCTCAGTTGCTCACGATTATTGCCGTTGTCACCTTGGACAGATCACATATTCCACTTGGTATCATAAGTAAACATATTTTCACATCTTTAGTTGAATACTGTGACGCATTTGTTATTCACGTATACGCGTGCGAACGTTTTGATTTGCATTCACTGGTACCTCTATTTCGGTGCATCCTCGTAAAACAACGATACAACAGAGGCTAAATTCCAGTCGTTCTCTACAGGAGGAGACTGGTCAAGCAATGTCCCAGTTTCCTCCTCACTTTCCTCCTCCTTTTTTGCAAAACACCATCTGTAAATATATTCAAATAATTGAGACATAGGAAATGTTATGCATTTGTTATATATATATATATATATATATATATATATATATATATATATAAATTGTTAATAGCTAAGCGTTATAATGATGAGATGAAGATAATTACAGAAATAGAGTATTGATATATATATATATATATATATATATATATATATATATATATATATATATATATATATATATATATGTGTGTGTGTGTGTGTTTACATTAAGCCACCAGTGTGTATTGTGTGGTTTAGAAGAAACATAGCAAATACTGTAATGAAACAAATAAGGATTTATATTGATGTAACTGCAATTGTGAATATTAGAAAAACATCTAAATTACTCTATTAGTATTTGATTTTTTTTGTTTATTACAATATCAATATATAAGAAATTTCTGTAAAATATGTGTGATGTTTCAGTATTACTCGTGTTAGCTCAGTTATGTCCCAATGATGTGTCAGTGCTGTGTCAGTGTTGTGACAGAGTGAAATTCCAAAGTTGCATGTCATGTTCCACTATCATATATCATGTAACAGTTTTATGTGTGATGTCCCAGTGATGTGTGCAGTGTTGCAGTTCTGTATGAGTTGTTAGTTCTGCATGTGATTCTATGGTATGCAGGTGTTGCAGTACCTCAGATATAGCAATACCTCAGGGAGTTTGACGCCCCTGCCTTGTGGTACAGGTTCTTGACAGAACCGAAGGCTAACCCTAACCAGAAAACCATGTCACTGTGGCAGCGTCAAGGGCGGTTGATTAATGGAACTCCCAACAACTGTCGACCAGCAACTGCAGGGACAAATATATTGCGCCTGTCTTCACATGTTCTTGCCAGTGTGAGATTTCTATTTGTTCCCCGAGAGAGAGCCACTAGTAACTTGGAAAAGCCAGCAGCACGCCATAACTTTTTGCTGGCAGCTTCCATGAAATGTACAACTGCACGAATCACCATATCGGATCGGCCGGCCAATGACCGGGCTGCTCGACCTCATCTTCCGTCGACAGTGGAAAGTGTGTACGCGACAGAATCATGACGATGAGACTACCTCTGAGTAAGGACAACTTTGCTACAATTATCAGTGTGTACGCTCCAACAATGACAAACACAGATGAAAACAAGGGGCCTTCTACAACCAGCTGGCAAATGTGCTCAGTGGCATCCCAATTACAGATAAGCTACTGCTGATATGAGACTTCAATGCGAGGATAGGAAGAGAAAATGACAAGTGGCCCATGGTCATGGGCAAACTACTGACTCTATGCTCTGAGTTCGAACTGATAGACATGAACAACAAGTTCAAACAGAAGCATGAACGCAAAACCACTTGGATGCATCCTCGGTCCAGACACTGGCATATGCTCGACTTCATCGTCACGAGGCGTCGGGATAAAACGGATATCCACACTACCCGAACCATTCAGGGAGCTAATTGCTGGATCGATCTCCAGATGCTGAGGTCAAAGGTGGCTTTCAGAATACGACAACAGCACAACTGGCAAGGGATAAGTAAGCCTACCAAGCTCAACACAGCAAAACTAAATACCATCAGCCATATGGAGAGTTTTGAGTAGGCGATGGACTCGCCCAATGGAAGGAAAAGGAAACCTCAACACCAGACGAGGAATGGGAACTCTGCAGCAGGTCGTATACAACACAGACAAGAGAGAAAGCACCAGGACTGGTTCGACCCCAACGATCAGGAGTTACAAACTCTTTTGAGCAGAAGAAACCAAGCCCACCAGAGAGTTGTGCAAACCAGGAGCACTAGATCCAAAACCACAGCATATAAAGATGCCTGCAGACTGTTGCAAAAAAGCATCTGGGGGAGGTGGAAATCCTGCTGAAGTATGGAAGCAGGGAGGAGACAATCTGTTCAGCAGACTGCACCAGCTAATCAATAGTCAAGTGATGGAAGCAGTCTGTCGCATCGCGACCGACAGTATGATGATATATATATATTATAAGTAGTATAGTATGTGATTATCATGTATAGCCTGGCGCGGCGGAATTCCTCCGGAGGAAGGTCAAATGGCGCCCCCCTAGTGGATAATTGATGAACTGGTGGCGGCCTTGCGGACATGTCACGAACTAGTACGGCCCAAAGTAAAGAGGCGATCGTTTTGATTGACTGTTAGGGATGAATAAGGATTTTGATTGGCTGTTGCGGCGTAAAGGTAGAATGTAACAATCAAAGGTCAACGTTACGGTCAATTATCATCATCACGTTCTGCACGTAGATCATTTGGGGTCTTTTTTTCCTCGTGTAGGTCATCTACACTTCATAGCGCATGCGCAATATTATGGTTTTCTTATCTAAAATATATAACTGTGGGCTAATCCAACGGGAGCGGAGGAAGATAACGGATTATACGTTATTGTGTCTTTTTAAAACTTACCAAACAGGGCTTAACGCATCGCCCTATGCATTGTGCTCGCTGTCCTGGTAGTTAGGAAGTCAATTACAAACATATATTCAATAAAGCGACAATTTCTGTGTTCTCGAAAACGATCATCCATTAAGTCATTGCTATATGTTATAATTTGTATCTCTGCCGAGAACACTTTGGTTTCTTTCCCTCGTGTGCGACTAACATACTTGGTCCTCCATGTCCAGTGCGGGTGCAACACGATGCTTGTCTATCTACCGAAGCTTGCTGCCCTGGCAGTCGAGTGCTGGCTCAGTCACCATCAGATACAATGCGGCAGTGAACGACGTTGTATGATAACAAGTGGTTGGTACACAACGCAAGTCACCTCTTCAGCTGTAGGTGTAGGATATATTAACCGTCGACCTTCTTCCCTCCGACTGTGCGACTTGCAAGGGCACCGTTACTGTAAGTAGACATGTCGCCGGTTCAACTGTAGGTTGCTAGGCAACCAGCAGTAAATAAAAACCAATGTATATATGTTTTGTATATGTGACGTAGTGTCCCAACCCAGACAAGTTTGGACAAGTTTATTCATATGGTGGTATCACTTCATGTCCAGTACGTAGGTCACATAGGTCATCCCCCAATGCAAAATTGTAGTTCACGCGTGGATACCATGTCCAGTATGTAGGTCACCACATAGGTCACGTCAACGGTCAAGTATGGAACATACATGTCGTGCGTGCGCATGCGTGTTCATGCGCGCGTTCATATGCGAGTGCGTGTCCGCGTGTGTCCATGTGTAACCATCGACCTTGCTCCCTCCGATTGCGCGACGTGCAAGGGCACAGCTACTGTATGTTGTCCTGTCGCCGGTTCAACAATAGGTTGCTAGGCAACCAGCAGTAAATAAAAATACAATGTAATACATTGTATCAGTGACGTAGTGTCCCTAGCCAGACAAGTCTGTACACTTTTATTCATATGGTGATATCACTTCATGTCCAGTATGTAGGTCACACACACACCAATACAAAATCATAGTTCACGCGTCGTGTATGTCGACTATGTAGGTCACGTATGTCTTCCACCAATACAAAATTGTAGTTCTCGCGTCGCTACCATGACTAGTATGTACGTCACACATGTCACGTTCTGCACGTATGGAACTTACATATGTCGCGCGTGAGCATGTGCGTGTGCGTGTTCGTGTCTGTGTCTGCGTGTGTCCGTATGTGTTTGTCTATATCCGTGCGTATCCGCATGTATTCGTGAGTGTCCGCGTGTGTCCGAATGTGTTCGAGGGTATCCGTGTGTTTCTGTCTTCCGGAAAATTATCAACCCGTTAGCTCTATGCACCATATTATAATTTGTATCTCTACCGAAAAAACTTTGGTTTCTTTCCCTCGTATGCGACTAACACACCTGGTCCTCCAAGTTAAGTGCGGATGCGACAAGTCGCATGTCTATCGAAGCTTGCTGTGACGGCCAGGACAGTCGGGTGCTATATGATCTCATCGAGGGGCGCTGGCTCAGTCAGAATCAGTTACAGTGCGTCAGTTTAACAAGATTTAACAAGATTGCCACCTAGAGATTCAACTCTAGATGGCAGGTGGACTAGGAAGCCATTTGGCTTATCGAGAGTCAAACCTATCTATCTAAGTATACCCCGCCAGTCTTAGGTATATGTCGATTTTATTTTAAATATATTAACACTACTAGCACCTACACAATCAGCTGATAATCTGTTCCATTCGTTTATTGTTCTTTGTGAAAATGAAAATTTTCTAATATCTAGTATACACTGCTTCTTTGCTAATGTAACTCCATGTCCTCTAGTCCTTCCCTCTTCCTTGACTGTGAAAAAATATTTCTGTCAATATTTTCATATCCATTCAATATTTTAAACACCTCAATCTGATCTCCTCTCAATCTTCTGGTTTCTAGTGTTGTTAAACCACATTCTTTTAGACGCATTTCATAACTAATATTCCTGAGTTTTTGTATCATTTTGGTTACTCTCCTTTGTACTCTTTCTAGCATATCAATATCCTTCTTGCGATATGGCCTCCATGCTTGTATACAATATTCTAAGTGAGGCATAACTATTGTTTTATACAGCGGTATTATTAGTTATTTTTCTTTGTACACTATATTTCGCCTAATTAATCCAAGAATATGGTTTCCCTTTGCTGCTGCAATTCCACACTGCTCTGATACCTTCATGTCAGCACTAATAGTTAACCCTAAGTCCTTTTCCTTTAAGGTAGTATTTAGTACAGTATCACCCATTGTATATTGTGCATCTTCATTCCCATGTCCTGTGTGAAAGCACTTACACTTTCCAAAATTAAACAGCATTTGCCACTTCTCAGACCATTCTATCAATTTATTAAGATCATCTTGTAAATGCTGTCTATCTGCATCACTTTTAATTTTCCTAAACACTTTTGTGTCGTCAGCAAACTTCAACACCTTGCTTGTTATGTCATCATCCAAATCGTTGATATATATTAAGAATAAAATAGGTCCCAGTACTGATCCCTGCGGTACTCCACTCAAAACCGCTTTCCAGTTTGAAACCTCCCCATCAACTACTACTCTTTGTCTTCTATCAATAATCCATTTTTTTATCCAGTTGATCATTCCATTTCCTATGCCATGGGCCTTTAGTTTAAGTAGTAGTCTTTGGTGTGGCACTTTGTCATAGGCTTTTTTTAAATCTAAGTAGATTATATCTACTGGTGATCCCTCATCTAGCCACTTTGTGACATCTTCCAAAAAACATAACATATTTGTTAAGCATGACCTCGCTTTTAAAAACCCATGTTGAGATGGGTTTATCAATTTATTTTTAACAAGAAAATCAACCAGGTGATATTTAATTAGTCTTTCTAATAGTTTGCAAATCACCGATGTTAAACTCACTGGTCTATAGTTCTCTGACTTGTTTCTCGAACCTTTTATAAATAATGGTATAATGTTTGCTTCTTTCCATTCTAACGGAACTATTCCCTCCTCTAATGACAAATTGAACACTGTTGCAAGCGGTATGCTGATTTGTTCTACAATTTCCAATAGTAATTTGGGAGGAATCCCATCCACTCCAGGTGATTTATTATCCTTCATATCTCTTATTTTCATAGCTACCATTGTTGGGGTTACAATTAGTTGTCCTAAATAGTCAAACTCTCTCCCTTCGAACTTAGTCTCAAGTACTGGTAATATACTAATATCTTCACTGGTAAACACCGAACTAAAGTACTCATTTAGGTTAAGAATCCCTCTGTTATTATGTTTCCATCACTACCTTCTAGAGGACCGACCTTATCCTGAACTTTCTGTTTACTTCGAACATACGCATCAAAACTCTTGCTGTCATGTTTTATATTAAAAGCTATTTTTTGTTCGTAGCTTCTCTTTGAATTTCTAATTTCAGCTGTAGCTTGATTAAGTGCTTCTTTATAAATGCTATAGTTTTCTTCACTTCCGGTATGTCTATATGTCTTCCACATCATTTGCTTGTACTTGATTTTTCTAATGGCTTCCTTCGATAAGTGTTTCTTCTTTGACCGTTTCCCCTGTTTTTTCAAGGGGACAAATTTGTCAACGACGCAGTCAATTTCACTCTATAAAATATTCCAGCATTCTGTTGCTATCTTATTCTTCAGTGTGTTATTCCAGTCTATCTTTGCTAAATATTCCCTCATGTCCTTATATCTTCCTTTGTGAAAATGTTTCCTGTACCTTATTTTTCTATTCCGTTCTCCCTTTACTTTGATGATAAAATGTATCTGGTTGTGATCACTACACCCCAGTGGCTTACATATCTTGACATTATCAACAAATTCCTTCTGTGAGCTCAATACTATGTCTAACACATTCTCGCCCCTGGTTGCTTCTAACACATGTTGAGAAAGGAAACTATCTTGAACTAAATTAAAAAACTCTTGATCCTCTCTCCCGGTACTCTGTAGAGATGTCCACTGTATATGCCCATGGTTAAAATCCCCATAATAATACAGTCCCGTTTACTCACTTCTTTGATAGCGTTATGTATGTTTTCATTCTCTTCCATGCTTATGTTTGGACTCCGATACACTAACCCAACAGTTAATGTTGACTTTCCTGTAACTATGTTACACCAGACAGCTTCTTCACATTCTGCTTCTTTTTCTAATTTTATTTCATAAGCTTGGATAGATTCTTTAATATATAAAATAACTCCGCCTCCCCTTCTTCATAATATATCTTTCCTAAACATTACATACCCTGTCATTCCTAATTCGGCATCTGATATATCGGGTGTGGCCCAGGATTCAGTTATACCTATTATGTGAGGGTCAATATCTTCTACCATAATGTTTAGTTCATTTCTTTTGTTTACTATCCTCCTTGCATTTAAACTAACACATTTATAACCAAATTCCGTAGGGCTTTCCAGGCTGTTCTTTGCTGATGTCTTTTTGCTATCTTTATCTATGCCTCTCGTATTTGGCTTCTCTGTGTATCCCCCCTGCGAAACTAGTTTAAAAAGTTGCAACCTGTTCCATTATTCATCGATCGAAGAAGGTTCTCGGAGAACACTGCTGCGCCCTTTCCGCTTAGATGGAGGCCATCTCTCATAAACATGTCTTCTTTACCAACAAAATATCCCCACAAATCTACAAATCCAACTCCTTCTTCACACATCTGCTCTAATAGTCCGTTAATTGCCACCCTCTTGCAATTTCTAAATGTTGTTCCCCTTCCCCTCATCACTGGCAAGATTCCCGAGAGTATGATCTGTTCAACTCTCGTCTTCTTCAGTGTCTCTACCAACTCTCTGTATCTCTTTACTATCCTGGTTGTTCCTTCCCTGTCTGCATTGTTCGTCCCTACATGTACTAATATAGACCCCCCATGGCCATGCCCCAATACGTTCTCTACCCGTTCAGTCACATGCTCTATCCTAGCCCCCGGAAGACAATCAACAACGTCTTCTCCTTTGCTTAATGTCCTGTCTGTCTTTCGCAAAATGGAATCTCCCATAAATACCCTTTCTGTTCTCAATGCCCCCTCGATCACTGCTTCAGAGTAGCTCCTCCGTTTTGCATCTCCCTGGTTGCTGACTTTTCCCCCTGCCGCTTTCTCTGTTGTTCCTTTCTTTCCGGTCTCTTTTCTTCCTATCATCGTCCTTGTTATTGACTTCCGTTTGGTCACATAACCTCTCACTTCCTTTCTTCCATTCGTCTTACCTCCTGTCGCATCTACTTCTCTCATATCCTGTCCCCTTGTCCCTCCCTCCTTCTCTACTGGCACTTTCTCCCCTGTCACCTTCCTGCATGTCATGTTTCCTGTTGTTCTTTCTCCATTTGTTGTCCTTGCAACCACCCTCCCTCCACTCTGCATCCCCTTCACAATATCCGTTAGCCTAGCTAACTCTGCTGTCAGACAGACCACTTTCCAGCACCCTAAACATTGGAACGTAAACCCTTCCTCCGTTGTCTCTGACCAAGCTTTTCCACACCCCGATACGGCAAAATCCACCAAGCTGTGGCAGTGGTTACACACCAAGTGCCTCCTTGCCTTCACTTGCCGCTTGCAAGGTGCCATATTACGGTTTCTCAAAATCAACTTTTAGTCTAAACCAACTTAGTCTTTAGAAAGACTGTTTGTTTATTGTGTACAACAATTGCAGCACACTTTATGTTATAAACAACTTACTACCTATGCTACCATGAACAATAAGTTTAGTCTGTACTGGTACCGTTCCCTAGCGGAAACATTGGACACTACCTATATAAACAAACAAAGGTTTCCTACTAAAACGCTTGCTTATTTTTAATAACAATGATACCTATTCACAGTTTTATCTTACATATGTAGTTGTTACTCTTATTGCTTTATCTCTTATATACTATATCAAATAAAGAGATTTGCTCAATCTTGTTTACAATTTGTCGAAGCCTAGATTACCCTATTATCACCCACTATACTAATCTGTTCAAAATACTGTTAACTAACAAACTTTAACCAAAACTACTACTCAATATATGTCCAGTACCACTTTATGAATAACCTTAATACAAGAATAATACTTATCAATCAATATTTCCGCTTGTCTACATCAGCCAATTTTTTGACGACGTTGTAGGATTTCAAGTTCTTGGTACACTACGCTACGGCAAGTCACCGCGTGAACTGAACGTTTAGGCGATATTAACCGTCGACCTTTCTCCCTCCGAATGTGCGACGTGCAATGGCACCGCTATTGTAAGTAGACTTGTCGCCGGTTAAACTATAGGTTGCTTGGCAACCAGCAGTAAATAAAAAACAATGTAATACATGGTATCTGTGACGTATTGTCGTAGCTTGACAATTCTGAGCACGTTTATGCATATGGTGGTATCACTTCATGTCCAGTATGTAGGTCACATAGGTCTTCCAACAACAAAAATTGTAGTTCAGGCGTCGCTACCATGTCAAGCATATAGGTCATATAGGTCTTCCACCAATACTAAATTGCAGTTCAAACGTCGCTACCATGTCCAGTATGTAGGACACATGGGTCTCGTTCCCCTCAGGGCAGTTTTATTCACATGGAGGTATCACTGCAAGTCCATTATGTTATTCACATATGACACGTTCTCCACTGATGGAACTTACATATGTCGTGCGTGGGCATGCGTGTGCGTCTTCGTGTGAATGTGTGCGTTCGTGTGCGCGTGCGCGTGCGCGTTCGTGTGTCCGCGTGTGTCCGCGTGTGTGTGTCCGTGTGTGTCCGCGTGTGTTCGGGTGTGTCCGTGTGTGTTCGTGTGTTTCCGTACGTGTTCGCGTGTGTCCGTGTGTGTCCGGGTGTGTCCCTGTGTGTCCGTATGTGTTAATAAAACGACAAAATCGGTGGATTATCTTACGTCATAGAACATTTTCATAACTAAATCTAGAAAACGTTGGGTTGTAACGACACAACTTTGAAAGCTAGCTCGGTCTAGCGGACAATTCTAGCACAACACTTGATGCGAGCGCCATCTCGCTGACAAAACAACCACTAATTAGGGTTAGACACATTTCGACCACAGCCATAACTTCATTGTAGTGTTTTGAGGCGAAAACCTGGTCAAGTGTTCGTGTTTTACTAAGACAATACGATCCTTTCATATTGTTTACCATATCTAACGAGAATACAGCAATCTTTTCAAAAGTGTTACACAGTTAGTGTGGTAACTTCGTATCTTTTAGTTTTTTCACTTCGGAAAACATATAACGTTTTTATGTTGATGATATGATTGTAGCAAAATCTTTCGTTTCGACCTCACATCTTTCTCACATTGTCGTATTTTACTAAGTTTTACTAAGTCATCAAGGTCATTTGACGCTTTCTACCACGTGCAAACCACAACTTCCGGGAAATGGTCGACCAGATCAGGACCATAACATAATTTCTGACTACATGGCGGCTTCGGTCAGTCATAGCATACCATTTAGTGTTTTGATGAGATAACTTTGTTTTTCATATTTTACTAAGTCGGTGTGCCAACTTTGTACCATTTCACCGTGATGTCAATTTGACGAATTTTTCTAAGTCATCTTGGTACTTTCATAAATTCCTGTGGAAAAACTTTGACACTTTCTATCATAAACCGAGAACCTTGGTGGTTTTTCTTACGACACACATCATTTTCCTAACCAAATCTAAAACAATCTGTAAAAATCTTGGGTTGTGACGTCACTTCTTTAAAAACTGGTACCATCTAGCGGATAAATCTGACACTTCGTTAGACGCTACCGCATCTAGCGGACAAAACAGCCACTATTTAGGTTTTGACATAGAAAACGATGGCTTCCACTACTTCCATAACATAATATCTTGTAAAATGGTGGCTTTGGTCACAGTCATGACACCTTTTAGTGTTTCGATGCGATAACTTTGTCAAGTTTATTTCATATTTTACTAAGCGATGGCTTTGTCACTTTGACGTATTTTTCTAAGTCATCTTGGTACTTTTATATCCTTCGGTGGGAAATCTTTGGCACTTTCTATCATAAACTGAGAATCTTGGTGTTTTTTCTTCAGACACATCATTTTCCTAATAAAATATAAAACAATGTGGACAAATCTTGGGTTTTTCGAGGCCGTAACCTTGACAAATATTCGTATTTTACTAAAGTCAACTTGGCAATTTCATAACATTTAGCGACTCGACGAGATAGAAAGAGGAATCTTTTCACTTCATGCCATATTCGTAGCATGACTTTTGTAAAAATGGGGCTCCTATCACATGTAATACATAACTTCTGTAAAAATTTCGCTTCCGTTCACGTGCACGACATATGTAAGGTCCATAAGTGAAGAACGTGTCCTATGTGACCTACATCATGGACATGAAGTGATACCACCATATGAATAAACGTGCCCAGACTTCTCAAGCCAGTGAAACTACGTCACAGATACAATGTATTACACTGTTTTCGTTAACTGCTGGTTGCCTAGCAAACGATAGTTGAACCGGGGACATGTCTACTTACAGTAGCGGTGCCCTTGCTCGTCGCCCAGTCGGAGGGAGGAAGGTCGACGGTTACACACGGACACTCGCGGACATGCACGCGCACACGAATGCGCACATCCACACGCATGCGCACGCACGACAAATGTAATTTCCAGACGTGGGGAAGGTGGCCTATGTGACCTACATACTGGACATGGTAGCGACGCGTGACCTACACACTGGACATGAAGTGATACCACCATATGAATAAACGTGCTCATAATTGTCAAGCTAGGGACATTACGTCACAGATACAATGTGTTACATTGTTTTTATTTACTGCTGGTTGCCTAGCAACCTATAGGTGAACCGGCGACATGTCTACTTACAGCAGTGATACCCTTGTAAATCGCACAGTCGGAGGGAAGAAGGTCGACGATTAATATCTCCTACACCTACAGCTGACATGGAGGACCAGGTATGTTAGTCGCATACGAGAGAAAGAAACCAAAGTTTTCTCGGTAGAGATACAAATTGTAACATGGCGCAATGGCCTAATGGGCGATCGTTTTCCAAAAGACATAAATTGTCGGTTTATTGAATATATGTTTGTAATTGACATCCTAACTACCAGGAGAGCAGGCACACTACATAGGGCGCTGCGTTAAACCCTGTTTGGTAAGGTTTAAAAAAGACAAATATCGTATAACCTGTTACCTTTTTCCGCTCCAGTTACATTAGCCCACTGTTATAAAAGTTAGATAAGAAAACAATAATATCGCGCATGCGCTATGATGTGCTGATGACCTACACGAAGAACGTGAAGAAAGTAACCCAAGTGGTATACGTGCAGAACGTGATGATGATAATTGACCGTAACGTTGACCTTTAATTTTTAACCTTCTACCCTTCCTCCGCAACAGCCAATCAAAACCTTTCTTCGTCCCCAACAGCCAACGAAAACGCTCGCCAGGATCGCCTCTTGACTATTTTTAGTTCTAGTTTAAAAAATAAGACGTATTTTTGGGGTATTAGTTCACGACATATCTGACAGATGGCTCGACTTGTTCGTTGACCTATTTTATAGTTCACCACCTATCCGCCACGGGGCGCCGCGTGAACCCCTAACCCCATTTGACTCAATTTAAAAAATAAGACGCCTGAATTTGGATCCTATTAGTTTGTTACCTGTCCGCAAGGTACACAACCAGTTCAGCAACTATACGCTAGGGGGCGCCACCTTGACATTCCTCCATAGGAATTCATCCACGCCGCGCCAGGCTACACACGATAACCACACACGTATATATATATATATATATATATATATATATATATATATATATATATATATATATACATATATACCCGTAAATGGGAGACCTGCCCTCATCTGGTGATGTCAACATTATGTGTTATCATTATTATTAGTGTTCCGTCCATCAGCGCGGATTTGCCAGCGTTGACGTATACTTTAACTTCGGCGCTGGAATTATATGGTAGATGTTTATCATTTGCAAAATACATGGAGTAAATAACTCAAGATATGCATCTATCGCAATATGACATACGCAAATAATCAAGCAATGTTGTGTTTTTTAACACGTCATCAGTTGTCGATAAGTCAAAGAAGATCTCAATATTGGACGTCGTTGGCGTATTAATGCAAGATAATCATGGAAATGCAGTAATTAGTAATACTTCAAAAACAGTTAAAAACCATCTACATGTCTACTGATATGATTCTCTTAAAAACATGTTTTTTTATGAAACGCACCTAGTAGCAACAAGGGCTAAGACGACCGATCCACATATTCCACCAATGATAAATGATATCGTTTTGAAGTTGGTGGTCGGTGTGTTAGTTATTTCCATTTGCGTAGAAATTGTCGATATGTTAGCCGTTGTGTACATTTGCTTCGATGTGGGTCCTGCAAAGAAAAGTCGCTGGCGTATGGTAGGCGGATTAAACAATACGCTCCGGAATTGCGATGGGGGATTGCATTAAAAGTGACATAGAAAGAGTGAGAGAAGAATGGGAAAATAATAGACAGAAGGAGACTGCCGACACAGAACATAGTAAGAGAAAGATGAGAGGTAGACAAATGCAATGGAACATGAAATCATGGTCAGCTCATCCCTGACGACAGTGAAGATAAGAAATTAATTACAACAAAATGCAATTTGATCCTAATCTAGTAACCGGGCAACTATTGTTTTGAATCCTTAATAGCCATTAGCCATCATGTAAATTGAAAATAATGCAATTTGTTACGACTCTGTCAACTCTTGGTTTGCAGCCAGCGACAGAAGTGGAGAATTCATAACTTAATCCTATTTGAATTATGATTTTTTACGAAAGGGTACGATTGGGAATTGGCATCCTGAAACCCACTGTACTTTGTGACACTGTGAATCAGGCAGTCAGTTATTGGTCCTCCATTCCCCACTATCCACATTTGTCCAGGATTGCGGGACCATGGCCCCCCGGCCCTCGTCTGGCTATGCCACTGTTATCGTATTCCTGAGGAGTGGAGCTATATTTATATGAACTTAGTTAGAATAAAAAGGCAGTTAGTGACTCATTATTTAGTTGTTATTCTCGTCAGAGTATAGCAGGCTTGTGTATTCATGGTGTTGACATTATAGTTGGCTCCTGTGGTAATTTCAAGTAATAGTTAACGGATGAATTCCTCATAAACGGGCATAATCTGTATGTCGTCAAACTTAGTAAATGTTTCACAACTTAGTTGGACAGTAGATTACCATTGAACATCCGTTAATTATTAACTATATAGTCAAATTGGCCGAGTCACTCAGGACTAGATTGAAGACAGGCTATAATTATTGTACGATATACATATATGCTGAATTTGGTGACAGTAATAACAGGATAATGGATATCAATTATGTTCACTGCATGTATGTATGTATGTATATATATATATATATATATATATATATATATATATATATATATATATACAATGAACATAATTGATATCCATTATCCTGTTATATATATATATATATATATATATATATATATATATATATATATATATATATTCTGGATGCTATTAGTCTTGATACGTATTGTGGTGGTCAAACCGATATCATAATTTATTGTATAAAAATAAATGTTAGTAAATGTTTCTATAATAACGCAACGCACGACGTCGATTGTACTATAATGGAGTTATACAAAGGTTGCACTTGACATGGCAGCTTAACCTCATCATATGAAAAACAATCGCGCTATTGTGCTAAGTCAAACGATGAGATGAAACAGGCATATACACCATGAGCAATGTTAAGGTTATAACCTCAAACAAATCGCACTGCTGAGAGAAAAAATGAATCACTACTCTTCAAACATGTCCTAATGTTACCCTTGAAGATGTCGCGGTGCTTGGCGAATGCTGTCTATCCGGCGGTAATTCTTCTTTGAATCTCCTTGTCTTGGTTTTTGTCTCTGGTGCTGTATCTCTGTCACATGTAGATGTAGCTTTTAACGTTCTCGATCTGAGTGTTGTGGACATAAATTAGTGTGTCGTTTTCCATCATCACTTTTGTCATTGACTTGTTCATCTTCTAACCCTGATCTTCACTTTCATCAGCCAATTCATGTAGCATTTGTTTGCAAATAAGTATGTCGTCGGCAAAGGGAAGATGACAAATATATTCGCCGTTTATCTTCATGCCTCTGGTTTCCCAACTCAGTCGTCGGAATATGCTTTCGAGTGCTGCCGTGAATAGCTTGGGCGATATGGTATAAAAGTAAGAATAAAAGTATAAAGGAAAAGTATCACACTATCTGTAGCCGATTTTTTTCTTACAGGTGAGTAAAAGAATCCGGGATAAACCCC